>JAYMSP010003425.1:0-19790 GCA_036897095.1 Plantago elongata
CGAGACTTGTATCTGTTTCTAAGAGACGCCTTCAAGCAATGAGAGACGATGGATGTGATGCTTTGGAAAAAGAAGTGTATGGTTTTTGTGTAAAGCACAAAATTGAAATTCCTGATATGGGTGATATTTATGTAAGTGGCAAAAGATTGAAACGTGGAGATGAAGAGATGACAAACAATCACCGGTATTGTATAGGGGTATTTAACGCGGTATTGGATATGCAGATGAGCGAGTTGAATAGTCGATTCACTGAGGTAAGCACCAAATTGTTGCTTTGTAGTGCTTGTTTGAACCCATCAGACTCTTTTAGAGCTTTTGACAAAATCAAGTTAGCCAGGTTAGCAGAATTTTACCCAAAAGATTTTAAAGATATCGAGTTCATGTTCTATTAATGAACTTGGTGAAATTTCTCAGAAAATGGTTGAGACTAGAAGAGATAAGGCTTATCCTTTGGTTTACAGGCTTATAAAGTTGGCGCTAATTTTACCGGTTGCAACTGCTACGGTAGAAAAAGCTTTCTCGTCTATGAACATCGTGAAGAATCGACTTCGGAATAGAATGAGTGACAGATGGATGAATGATAATCTCGTGGTTTATCTTGAAAAAGATGTGTTCAAAGGTGTATCAAACGAAGCTATCATTCAAAAATTTCAAAATATGGCGAATCGACGGGGTCAATCATAGAGTAGATTTTATATTTTATGTGTAAGAAATTTTTTTATTATAAATTATAAATCTCGCTACTCCTGACTAAATTTTCTGCGTCCGTCCCTAGTTGACACAATTGATAGATCTCATGTCCTATCGGGGCAAGACCAACCACACAGTACCTCGCATTTACTGGGCCCTTGCAAGCCCAAATTTAATGGCCCATCCTGAAAGCCCAGTAAAGAAAAATTTAAATTAACATTAAATGAAAGTAGATGACCTTCTTAGTTCATAGTATCGCCGTATCATACTCAGAACAATTTCTCATTTGAATTCAGAACTCTTCTCCAGTCATCAGCTCACGAAAGACCAGACATTTCTGCTGAATCTCAGTCATGGATAATCCAATTGTCAAAGAGGTATTGAAACGAATACAAGCTTCACCTCAATTGCAGCAAACCAAACCGTAAAACCTGATCTAATTCTTCTCTATGTTTAGGTACTGGAGAAGCAATTGCTGACAGTGGCAAAAGCGGTGGAGGATAAGATTGATGAGGAGATCTCGGCGATGGATCGGCTTGATTTGGATGACATAGAGATGTTGAGGGAGCGCCGATTGCAGCAGATGAAGAAAATGTCGGAGAAGAGGAGCCGATGGATCGGACTTGGCCATGGCGAGTACTCCGAGATCCCTAACGAGAAGGAATTCTTCGCTGCAGTTAAGGCCAGTGATCGTGTCGTCTGCCATTTTTACCGCGAAAACTGGCCCTGTAAGGTGCGTTTCATCAAGCGATTTAGGTCACTGATTTGCTAGTTTTCAAGGTTTTTGGTGTTCTTTTAGATTGGAATACTTACTTCTGTGCTGTGATAGGTTGATTTGCTGAAATCTTATTTCGGAATGCTGTGTGAGTAGAACTGGAAAACTCAGCATGTTCTAATTAGTTCACAATTTGAACTGATTAAGTAGGAGATTTCATAATTTTGAGTTTGAAATTTAAATATGTGTTCTTACTTCTTAAAAGTGAATGTGGAGAGTGAACTAAGTGAGAGCTGCAACGCGGCCTGATGTTATACCTTTGACCACCACACCATACCGTGTTACTTGCTACCAGACTCAGAGATGCCAAAGATTAAAATGCTAGTGGAAGAACTTGTATTTGAAACAAGAACAAGCATTATTAAGATGCATTGAAAATGACTTGATCACTGTACATGAATCCTAGACACACCTCATAGTACAAAGAATCGGATTCATTATAAGTCATTCCATTTGCCATCTGATGCAGAAGGCATATGTATGCTTCATGATTCTCAAACTGCCATTCCCGCTTATTTGAACTTAATGCTGCCTCCTTGATCTTGACACCGTCATGTTTGCTGACAAGAGGCATCCATTTAATTTCCTTGGGTATAGTTTTGTCGCATTTTCATGTGGTTGGGTTTTTTCCATACTTCAATTACAGCTTGTTTATTTATTTGAAGAGTAATTTACAGTGTCCAGAAGGTTGGTTATAAAATGTGAATACCTGAGAACAATGAATTCTTCGTTGTGTTTCATATAGTTGCTCTTTGAAGAGTTTTATGTGGAAAGTTGAATTTGGCCAAATGCAGGTGGTAGACAAGCATCTGGCTGTACTGGCTAAGCAACACATCGAAACCCGGTTTGTGAAAATTAACGCTGAGAAAAGCCCGTATTTAAGTGAGAAGCTTCGAATAGTTGTTCTTCCCACTATTGCCCTTGTGAAAAATGCTAAAGTGGAGGATTATGTGGTAAGTTCCAATCCCGGATTTCAAATTTGGTACTGAAGTCATCTTCTTGATTTAATGAATTTATCATGGACATTAGGTTGGTTTTGATGAGTTGGGTGGGAAAGATGACTTCACCACAGAGGAACTAGAAGAGAGGTTGGCTAAAGCTCAGGTTATTATCTATGAGGGTGAATCATCACTAATTACCTCAAAATCGAAAGCTCCTACAAGGAATGTTCGGCAGAGCTCATATGACTCGGACTCCGACTAGCTTCAGTAGCTCACTAGTTGTTATCTTGATGTTTAATTGTTTATTATTGTTCATCACCTGGATGGCAGTCTGTTGTAACATTCCCTTGGTTATCTTACCGTGCCAAAAAATTCATGGATTTTTTTTAAAGGCAATTTTCCACGTCTTATTCATAACAATAATAAAATCACGGACCCCGTGTACAGCTCGATCAATCTTAGAACTAATGCCAAAAACTCCAAACTTTATGATTCTTTTGAAAACACACAATGGCCGAATGATGGGAACCAATCTTCATGCAGATTTGGCATAAAAGCCAACCTTCTCACTCCTTATCCAATCATTTAGAATGCTTACCCTTCTTTCCTTTTTTACCTCCTGTACCTCTTTCAGAGAGGTTTCAATAAATTTACTTGGATTACTACAAGATCTTTTAGCATGAACTAAGGCAGTCAAGTGTTGAATTACGCTGAGATCTTTAGTAGACTGGAAACATGCATCCAAAGAGTCCATATCTAGATGATCATCCTGAACAGACAAGCTAGACTTAGATCGATTGAAGAACTCATAATTGATGTTATAACCCTGAGGAATTACTATTTCAAATTCTAGAATATCAGAATAATCAGACCTGCTTGGGGAGGGAACAGAGGGACAATGAACACGACCAAGGCTAAATCCATCTACTAGAGAGGTTTGCACAAAAAGGGCTTCTAAAGAAGGATCAGGCGTATGAAGACGCACCAAAGGAGTCTCCGATACTATAGCAACATCACCAAAAGGGCTGACACAAGAGTCTTCGGAAAAAGCAGCAATCGCTTATTTTATATTTTCTCCATCTTCTCAAGTACTTTTTGATTAAAAAATAAAATAAGAGTACTTTTTTATAAAATAATAAAACAATAATACTTTTGTTTATAACTGAATGAGATGAGATGAGATGTAAATTTGAGCTATTGTCTAAATATTCTAGTATTAAAATTTGGTTAAAAATGAATAACAAATTGAAATGAGAATCTTTAACCAGGACAAAAAAAAATTATAAAGTGGAAAGCTTAGGACGGAACGAAGAATTATTAAGCACATATTTTTATATGTTATAAAAGTTCCAACAAATTATATAAATATAGAATTAGTCTCAATTTCCGTAAGAATTATCAAATTATCACATATTCAAAAATATAAGTATGTATATACACTACGATACCATAACGTAATGAAAATCAATATATAGTATTTTGAATAAATTTTCAAATTGGTACTAAAAATAAGAAAATTGATTATATACTTAAAATAAGAAAATTGGTAATTGGGCAATGTATAATACTTCAATTTCTTACCATTTTTCAGGTATTTGGCTTGTATTTTAATTCATTGCCAAATACATTGATTCAGATTCGTTTAAATGATTAAAATTTAAATTAAGGCAGATGATATAATAGTACAACCAAATATTACCTTATTAGATGGGGAAAACTTTACTTGGTTTACTAGTTGATATTCTATGTTAAAACAATACCGTTCACTCATTCACGACTAAACTAGTTGATAATAAAAACAACATTAATGTCAACACATAAAGTATTCACTAACAGAAGAAAACATACTATATAGATCTTCCCCTCTCTATTCATGCAACTGCAATAAAAATTTTATTCACTTCATAAATAATTTCTATTTATCAAGCAATTTTAGTCCGACCTGAAAGCTAAAACATGTCGTACTTTACAGATCCTACTTACAAACCTTACAAACAGGAAAAGGGAAACTGTACATTTTATAGGTAAACTCTAGCATGCAAAGAGAAACTCTTAAACAAATTGTTCGTCGCTCATGGAGTTTCCAGTAGCAGCACAGGGTAATGACATGAGATCCATAAGCTCCAAGCGATATTCTAGGCCCCTTACATAATGTCCCAGCAGCATGGACCTACAGTAAACAAAATTTTAACATTTTAATCTCATGCTGTTAATCAACCTCCTGAAATATCAGGGGGGTTAAAAGTAGCGAGCAAATGCATAGAGCCATGGACTAACCAAAAAAGTAGACGAGCCAGATAATCCCGTGGCAATGAGATAAGGGGTTGGAACTGAAGGGACGTGTTCTCAACAAGATCAATGCAATCTCCTTCAGTTTGAACATCCAAAGTTCCTTTTGGGGTGTTATCACCCATATCAGGGCCTTTTGTGTGCATCTTAGGAGAAAGTGTAGCCAATAGACCATGAACTACCGAATGGATCATGTCCTTCAACTCGGGTGATGTTGGTTCTGATAACTCGGCCACCTGTTGGCAAAAACAAAGCATCATGATGTATAGGATTAAATACACAGGCTACTAGAGAGAAAGAAGAAAGCAAATGATAATTGCTTGATGACAGTTAAGGTAGTGGATAGACTATATTATACATTTCAGGAAGTGGTAAACTAATTTAAATGTCAACACACAGACAGTGGAAAAAGGTAGTTGAGTTCAGATGGAATAGCAATCCAAGCTTAAGTTGATAAAGTATACTTAATGATTTGGTGAAATTTGTGACAATCACAAGATTATGTTTGCTTCTCTTTGGTAGTGTAGAGTTCAAAGCAAAGACCACACATACAGACTCATCATCAAAATTTATAGATGAACATCTCACCTTTTCTGGTTCCAAAGACCTCAAGTAGTCCAATAGATCATTCTTTTCTTCTCCTACAAACTGTTGCATTTGAAGTGCTGCGGTCTTCCTCTTGACATCACGGAGCTCCTAGAAATGTTAAATATTAGAAACCCAAAAACATTCAGATACATTTTAACCATTGGCACCAAAAACACCATAAAATAGAGAAAAGCCGCAAGGCAGCCATATCATATGACTTGATACATGCTTAAAGTTCAAACAGAAGGGCAAGGGATCCTGACACCCAAGGGTATCGGTTTATAAATATTGAAAGCACATCATTCTATCCTAACAATCAACTGGGTGACAATCATGATTTATGAGTCTGCCATAAGACTAAATACACAATTACGGTTTTCCAAAAATCCAGCTAACTTATAGCAACAGAGATGTATTTTATTGAACATGATGTCATAATCTATAACAATTCTACAAAGGAGATATGATGCATAGAAGAAAATGAAAGCAAGTCAATCTGCCCGTCAGTGATTTTGCTTTCGGAAGGCCCAATATTCTTCCCAAGGCTGGCCTAGTTATTAGTTACCAGAATTTCTACCAAACCAAAGTCGTATAGGCAATCACAAACAAGGCAGAATCATAAAAGAAAATAACATTTTAACATAGACCACGATTTACAGAACATAAACTTGTGTACTAACCTTCTTAACGGAAGATAAGCTAGAATGCAATTTTAAAATATATTCTCGAGCTTCAGGGGTCATTTCACCAAAGTCTGGAATGTTATACATCAATTCCCTAGTATCCTTTGATGTGGGCAAGCTTTCTTGTCCAGGACTTCCTCTTTTTTCCTCGCCTTCAATAGCTATCCCTTTAGCCTCGATGTAAGAATCGTGCGAGTTTGATTTATCCATAATTTCATCATTAATTTCAAGATTTCTTTCAAGGAAAAGTCTATATTCAGCATTTCGTAGTGTATACCTGCACAGACCACACAGACCAGGATGTCAATGAGAACATTTTCTTTCCCCGATTTTGTGATCTTTAAATTCAAAAGGACCTAAAGAACAACACATTCTACAGTAGCATACCCCTCTACAGTAGCATCATGTCCGCCAGAATGCATACAATTACTATAGCCTTGTTATCAGATGGCATGGGAGAAAATAACATGCTCAATTAATTCATTTAAATTCCTAAATAATGACCATGTCACCTCAACAGTGATAACTCATATCCGTGGCACTTACACTAACTGAAAATGAAAATTTTCCACCTGAGAAAGTATTCTACATAAATAGGAAGCCATTGGCTCGAGTAACAATAATGTACACCATGCATTTCCTCATTCTGATGAGCACCTTCACAGTAGTTTTTTGTAAGTGCAAATTTCAAAAGAGGTGGACGTACCCGGTCATCATTGACGAAATCAACAGCTTGAAGAGTGGTTCCCACAACGCTTCAACCATCACCTGGAACTGGTCAGAGGGCAGCAAACCCAACATACCAGATATGGTCCTCTTGATGGCATCTATAGTGGTGGGTGGAACATCTTTCTGAATAACACTCACATCCAAAGGCTCTATTTCTTGTATTAAATTGAACAGGACTGATGTCTGTATCATTGAAAAACAATAATCAAATCAAACCTTCTCTCAAAGCTCAAGCATAATCATAAAACTTAAAACCTAATAGTCTAAAACCAATACTTTGCATCTATATATAACAACAAATCCAATCTATCTCACGATCACCAAGCAGTTAAAACCAAGAATATATCATGCATACAGGAATCAGTTATCCCTTATCCGAATAAGGTGAATTGATGCAGTAATTCCTGAGTTCCAAATGTCAGAGATTATCATATAACACACTAATCGAATTCGACCTTCTCTCATAGCTCAAGCTTATTCTTAAAGCCCAAGTCTAACACTTTACATCCATCTATAGAACCAATAAATCCGGCATACGTCACGATTATGGAATTTTTAAAAGCAGAAAGATGTCATGTATCATCTGTGCTGAAGTAGGACGAATTGCTGCAGTCTCTAATTCAAACATCATCACATACCACACTGACCAAATTCAACCATTCCTCACAGCTCATGAATAGCCTAAAAAGTTAAAACCGCATACAACACATTACAAAAAGATCAAAACCAAGCACATATCATCTATACAGTAACATCAGAAACACATTAACTAATGCTGTACCAAATTCATGCATACACTAAACAAATTCAAACTTCTCCAACAGGCCACAGCTCATTGATAGCCTTAAACCGAATACATCACCAATACGAAAGATCAAACCAAGCACGTATCATCATCTCTATACAGAAATGAGTCATCAAAAACACACTGTACCGAATTCACGCATCGTGACACGATACACAAACCAAATCCAAACTCCTCTCACAGCTCAAGACAGCTCTAAAACCTAATACTAAATTACTAGCCCCTTGCTTCTATTCACAGCAACAAGTCGATTATAATCAATTCATCATCAATACTGAAATCACCTCAATTTATCAAACAGATTAAGTGATGAAGTAAATCCAAACCTTAGAGCGAGGATTATCGTTGAATTCCCAGCCAGGAGAAGCTGAGGAAGCAAAAATAGCGAAATTTCTGCGTGAATTAACAGAGCAGGTAAACCTCGTCGTGTGATTGGAATTGGAGAAGGATAGAGATGGAAAAGGTCTCGAGCTGGTTAACGGGAAGCGAAGAGGAGAAGAGTAGGAGATAAAGGAGGCAATAATACTTGCCATCCTTCGTTTCTCTTCTTATTTCTCTCTCTTTCTTTCTTTCTGTGTCAGTAGCTAACAAACCGGGTCAATTTAGTTGAGCAATTAATGCCTTTAATGGTTTGGTAATTAACTTACTAATTGGATTAGGGATAGAGTAATGTGGGTTTGACTTTGAGTCAAATGCGTAATCGAACATGTGGTGTGGCGGGTTTGTGGGTCGGTTGGCACAGCATGTGCGGACCAGTGGGCTTCCGGTGGGTCTTGTAATGTTTAATTCGGCCTGGCAAGCAGAGTGCAACAATTCTGTTGACTTGCTTTTGGGCCAGTTGGCCAAATCGTCACATTCCATGTTCCTCAGTGATAAAATTTGGCCTTCGTTTCTCTTTTATGATCAACAATTTACAAAATCATCATTATATTATTTGTATTTTGTAATATAAAAAAATTGTATATCGTCACATTAAATATACAATTTTAAATTTAAAAATTATATATTTACACTTTATATTACCACATTTTTGTTACATTTAAACTATATGATATAACGTTTACACTCTATGATACATCATTTTTTTATAGGTTTTTATTTGAAACTTGACTCCCAACTTAGTTGCTGGCAAAAAATTTCTCACAAAATTTTGGGAAAATTTTTGCCAGCACCAAAGTTGAAAGTAAAGTTTCAAATAAAGATCTATAAAAAAAAAGTTATATCATATGGTGCAAACATAACAAAAATATTATATCATAGAGTGTAAATATACAGTTTTCACACCTAAAATTGTACATTTAGTGTGACGATATATAATTCTTCTTTTTATCATGAAATGCAAACGATACAACGATCTTTTATTGAATTGTTGATTTCAAAAGAGTACCGATTTAAATTCCTCCCTAAAATTTTCGGAGTGAAGTCTATTTAACGATCAATTTTATCCGTGAATTACCAAATCAAAAAAAAATTGATGTGATGGAATACAACATTAACATTACTTATATTAGATTAGAGTACTAGTTGTAGGAATTCTATATATTTACTCTAAAATATTATATCAAATGAGCTTTTAATTACACACCGTATGTATGTCGCTCCTATTGAAAGAAAAAAAATGAGCTCTTAATATTATATTTAGGTAGACTTGACTTTTCTTCATAATTGTAGGAGTTCTATTTTTAATAAAATCTACATAAAAAGTTTGTTTGGGCCCATTAATTACTCATTCAAATTTTTAGGGAGTCCTCAAATTCAGTGAGAGGTTTACACAATTACAAATTTTAAAGTGGATCACAGTATTTTAGGTAACCTAGAAATGAAATAATTTTATTATTTTATCTATCTTTTATTTTAAATTTGAAATAAAGCCACTAAATAGAACTCCTATTACTAATCAGTAAAATTAGGTCTTTATTTTTTTTTAAAGTATTAAGTTAGGTACATATATTGTTGTTTTTCGCGAATGTGGTATTGATGTGGTTGTTGTTCACTTATAATCATACAATATGACATGAAATCCGTTGAAGGTTGCTGCACAACCAAATTTTACCGTGATGAATTATTTGGATTTTGAAATTCACCCGAAACATATGAATTTTAGTCGATAACTTATTATTCGTCTATGTTTATCTACCTAACCATCCAACTATAGTTGATTTAACTTATTTTAGTTAAATAATATTAATATTTTAATAAATTAATATATTGAATTTAGGTATGTCACATTAAATATAATTAGTCGTATGGATATAATAATTAATGTGGTTAGCACAGTGTATAATTTTTAGTAGTTAAACCGTCAGTCTTAATTTGTCTTTCAAACCATCCACCCTGCACCTGTGGACAAGTACCATTGGAGTTAATTAAGTATACATGGATAAGAGAAAAAAAGGTGGTTAGGATTGAAAAGGCATAGGTAATATTATACCATTAAGTTGAATGTTTGGAACAAAATTAGTATCTCAGAAAAATTAAGGATGAGGAAAAGTGTTTCCCCGCAAATACAAAATTTGGCCGCCTAATGTCTGTTTAGCGGCTTAAAGTAAGGGACTTATTTTTGCCTGTTATACTGTTAAACATACATTTGATATTATTATAGTATATCAATCCTAACGTAACATGATACTTCATCATTTGCCTTTTCTCCCTTGGACATATCATTTCATTTTCTACGATGCTTTGAAAGTTGAAACTGTTTGTGAGTTAATGCACCTATTGATTCCTAGATGTAAATTAACCGAGCACCCACCCAAAGTAGTATGGTGAAAGCTCGATCGATCTCACAACTTATAAGCAATTAAGCTCGAATTTGAACTTTAGAAAGATGCTCCATAGTTGGGGTGTCCTATTTATGGTATGTTTACAATTTTCTTGAAACTTTGCACCATCTAGAAAAACATGGCAGAATGTCAATTTCTGCACTATATGTAGTGAGTCCATGTATTGTAGATAATACTTGATGATTCGTGAAGGATTGATTGTTTATAAATACCCGCAATTATGAAGTCTGTTGCTCCATAAACTTGTATTAATTGCAATCACATGCTAACAGTATGACTATATTTGTCAAGATCTATCCAACTCAATATAGTATATAGGGTAATTACGCGTCAATTTAACACAATGTGATCCCTACAAGATTATTTTCTCTGTTTTATCTGTCAATTGCTTCAAAAATTGATAAACAAAGAACATTTAAAGAACAAACAGTTGTTCGAATTTACTGAACACAAGCTACAAACTCGTTACATGGCTTCTTAGTCAAACTAAGGTTCTTACAGACCATGGCCTAACTTGATCACATTCTACTCTTCACACAACAAAATTAAATCTTGCTGAGAGAATAACTAAAACTGGAGCTACTAGAATCTCTACTAAGTGACTCATTCTCAAATTACTCAACTCTAGCGACGTCGTTCAGGGGTCCAGTGCGGCAATGAGGGGCTGAAATGTGTGGACACGACTCGAGAGTCAAGAAGTTCCATGATGGGTGTGAAGCTGACACACCTAGGCACCTTGTACTGGTTTATGGATGCGCCCCTGGAGATGGCGTAATCCATAAGCTCCTCAAACGTTCCGTTTTTCACTACACGTATCTCCAGTGCCCCGATTGAGTTGTCAGCGACACGGCATTGGCGGTACACTGAGTTTAGGGACTCCTCCATTGCGAGGCAGCATTGGCCTAGTACTTCATCACTGGGTGAATTGCCCGAATCCTTGGCTAGTAACTCCCAGTAGATCACATAGTGACCTGGAATGGTCTTCGTATCGGCATAACTGGTGTACTCAACCACACTCGTGTTGAATTCACGTAGGAGTCGCGAAGCGTTCTCCACGGCTGCTTGGAGCTCTGCCTCGTCTGTCTTATCCGAGTCAATGCTCAATAACACATTTTTGCGCCTCACGAATTGGAACTGAGGAGCAGAGTTGTGGAACCCGGTGACACGGAGGATGTCACCAACTCGGTAACGGTTGAGGCCGGTAAAAGTTGTGATCACGAGCTCGTATTCCTTTCCGACTTCCAAGTCTGCTAGGTCGATGAGACGGCTCGATTGGGATGAATTCGACTCGTGTGGCAGGAACTCGAAATAGGCCATGTTTGGCATGATGGTGTAGGAAACCTCAGATGGCTTGCACATTGGATTGAGGTTGAGACCAAAGTAACACTCTGAAGAGGCATACATGGTACATGCTTTAGGTAACCCTCCACTGTAGTAATCAAGTGTTGGAATGTATTGTGCCATTGCTCCAGTAACAATCACATCAAGGTACTTGGTATTAGGCCAAATCCTAGTGATAATACTCTCCCAATTTTCAGTTTCACACTCCTTGGTAATAAAATCCGCCAACTCCGGGTCAGATCGAACAACCCGCCCCATGCATTCTCGGAGCGATGAGTCGGTTACTTTCTGGTTTAGCTTCCCGGACCGGATGTCATCCGCCAATTGTTGCCAGTTAAGCTGGAGGAACCGGATAGCACGTAACAGGCCCGATGCAAAAACAGCCCCAACTCGGAGCACTTGCTTGCGGTCGTAAAGACCACAAAGCATTTGCGTGTACATGCTCTGGAACGAATCAGGGCAGAGAATTGCCTCGTTCGGGCTGGTGTAGACATTGTACGGGTCGTAGGATCGGGTCTTGAAATGCTCACTTTTGTAGTAGCTTGTCAGTACGGGTCGGGCTACTAACCCACCCGGTGTCTTGGCCTCAGCCTTAATGAACAAGAAGTAAAGCCCTTTGCCTTTGTCTAGTCCTTGCACATATCTGTTACATGTCAAAATGTCACTTGGTCAGAAGTTGGAAAACATCATTCCACAAATTCTTCAAGCTTTTGCCATTTTAGCCCCAAAATGTCCCCTAATAATTTGCATTGACCCATACATCTTCGAACAAGTCGTATTCTAAGTTTCTCATTGAACTTTGCAAAAAACACAAAATCCAGTATTGTTTGAGTGTGCAAATTCAGAAGACATATTACTGCTTTTCCAAAACTTTAAGAACATTTACAATATACTTTAATTTTAGTGTTAAAATGTGTAATTACGATTTACGACTCATACTTACAAGTTCATAACTGGCTGCAGAAGACTATAGAGCAGCTGGCGACGATCCAATTCTTCTTTAATCGTCGGCATTAGTTTCCTCTCTCCAGCTGAAGTTCCAGAGCTGCAAAATTCAAAGAAACGAAGCATAATAAATTTCCACTTCTAATCATTTACTCATAAGGTTCGATTAAATGGTAGCAAAAATGATGAGACTTCAAAGTTCAAACTACCTGGTGAGGAACTCGGAGATAGGGTGAGACGACAAAATCGGAGAACGGTCGCCATTGGCGATCCTTTGAATCAAGGGCTGCAAGTCCTCATAGGTAACCATGGGAACTTTGGCCTTAAAACTATCACGATCAGTCGTTCCATCGATACCGAACCCTTTCAGGTACTCAGTGTTCGCATTCCGCTCGAGTATCTGAGCCAGCACGTTCTGCTGCACGGCATCAGCGTTTCGAGTGAGCTCTTCGATGAGCTGGAGGGCCTTAGCATCCTTGGCGTTCGCCGGTGGGCCTAGTGGAGATGTCAGGATTGAGTCGACAGCCATTGATCGAGAATAATCGAATAATTAATCGAGGTGTTTAATTTTGTTTGAATTTGAGGGAAAACTGGAGCTCAAATGTTGTTTTGTTAGTTTGTTATGGATGGAGTTTGTTGTTGTGTTGTGAGTGGATGGAGGAGAGGAGAGGATGGGGTATATATAGGGACGTTGGAGGGTGATGTCATGGTGGTGGGGCCCGTAAGCAAGGGGAAGGAATTTCGGACGCGGGCTGGTGAAAATGTGGAAGGGAAGAGGAAACTACTTGGGGCAGGGCTAATAATGTCGTAAATCTCACTTAAACATTGGAATATTTTGATTTTGATTTGGTTAGTTGTGACTTGTCATTCGGACTTGTGACTAATTAGTATGCAATGCAAGATTTTCTTTTATTTTAGATATATTCTTGAAAATGACATGTAAAAGATGGAACTGATGGAGATATGAACTAGCGTTATTAAGCAAAATATAAATAGTTATAAGAATTGCTTGACAAAATTAACTGCAAAATTAGCTGGTAGCTGGTTAAATGGTCATTTTTTTATCAACAAACTAACTAATTTCAAATCAACTAACTTGTTTGAAAAATTACACATACGCTTAACAAGTTTTTTAAAAAATTTATAAAACTGAAAAACTAATAATAAACAGAATTATATGTTATAATAGTATTAAAATACAGTTTGTAAACTAGGAGATCTTCATTAGTTTTTTCCGTTTAACAATAAACTAAAATTGAATTACTATTATACATTTATAAATAAAATCGAATTCTATTCATTTAATGAAAGTGTGTTAAAATTTAATTAAAGACTTATATCGTATAAATTATAAAACGACGAAACTTAGACGGGCGGAGGAATTAGATATGACAGATTGTTGATTTATTCTCCGGGCCAGGCTTCTGATTTATGCTGCCTGACCAAATTTGTAGGTATTCCAAGTCTTGTCAATGTCAACAAAGTACAATAACAACTTGTGCACCTCTCAAGTGAAAATTGGCTTTGAGGTATAGCTAAATATTAATCAAGTGCACACCTAGAACTACAAGTAGTATTTAAGGAAAACAAAAAGGAAAAAAAGGGAGGCAAAAGAAAACATTTTAGTGTGTGTATATAAATATTTAAAAATTTAATTTTACAATTTTAAAGTATACAAATTTATATTTTAGCACATACAATTTGTAAAATTAGTATAACAATCATAAATAAATAAGCAAGTTAATATGGAGCTAAGTCTCTCTTCTTTTCAACTGAAATTTACTAAACTAAGCTGAAGTGAGGTATAAATTATAACTAAGTCGTGCTGAATTTAACTGAACTTGAGTGATTTTAAGTAAAACAGAATATAACTTATTTGATTAAGTGGTATATTTTTTTAATTTAAATTGCCTGATTAAACTTAATTTTTTCAAACATAAAAATTAGAAACTATCAATTTTACCATCGTTTTCTATAATCTAGATGTATTAAACACAAAATTAACTGGTAAAAACGACTGTACATTCTTTTAATTATGTGTTTATTAATACTTCATCTCATAATCTAGTCTTTTATAACACTTGGTTGTCTGGCTGCAGAATTTGTTATGGCGGTTATTAATTTAAATAAATCCAAGAATTCTTGTCTTGTTGAACGAGGTGGCTTTCCGTACATAAACCAACTCCCTAAACGCACAATTGGTCCATCTAATTGCTAGTTAGTGAAATTTAAAAAAAATTAAGGGCACTTTCTTTCATATTAAAATATGGATGATAACATTAAAAGTATAGATCCTTTTCAGTCTTGAGAAATGTCAAATGTTCGTACTGTACAATTTGTCCTTTTTGTTGTTGCTAATCACGATTGAAGAGCTGATTATTTAAATGCTTAAAAATGAGCATGATCAAGCTGAAGCAGTCAATTACAGGCCACTGGTTTCACGTTGTCCTGTCATAGATTTCGACTTCACAAAACTCGTCAATACGTAATGATTTTTTCTTCCAAGGAGGAATTAAAGGGATGGGAAGTTTCTCAAGAACCCCAACTATGGAATAAAATGTGGAAGATATTTTATTATACGTTTCACACAAAACGATAAACTACACCTAGTAATACAAACTCATGTAAAGGCTTTGATATTTTCAAATATGAGTAAGAAATGCAATATACACTTCTATACAAATGTAGCTAATCAGATATTCAACTATTTGGGATATATGTTCAATTGAATAGTTCGAATCAAATTGAATTTATATGTGATATTTTTATTAAAAATGCAACTGAGTTGATTTACGACTCTATTACAAACAGTAGCTTGTAAACTAATTAATTTTAATAGATACTTTGAGCAGGTATAGAATACGAAACTAGTTATTATTTTTGCTAAGAGATCTTTTTGTGTACTTAATCTCTGTTTTCTTCAACTGAAATTTATTGAATTGAATTGAAATAAAGTTATAAATTATAATTAAACAGAATTGAAGTGATTTTAAATTAAATTAAATATAATTTTAATCAGATGAGTTAAAATGGGAAATTTATATACGGGAAATTTAATGGTGAAATGGTCAAAGCTAAGTAGCAAGCAAGACAGCCCTCCATTTCGCCTGCAGAAATGCGTATGACACTGTTCCGGCAACAATCTCATGGGATTTGAGATGAAGGCTCAAATACCAGGAACAATGCAGGAAATGAGCTCCCACGTGTGCTTCCCTTATTTTACTGCATACATTTTTGCATGTACTAGCACTATTTTCATCATTAATATATAAGTCATCACTCACTGTTTAATTAATTTTATGACAACTTGGAGAATTTTTATTTGGTACTAAAATACTGATAGACTAAATTTAGAGTTTCTGTTGGACATGTGGGAGATATTTATTTAGAGGTGAAATAATTCATTTCATCATTTCTCCTTACAGTAAAATTTAAAATGTAAGCAACTTTTATATTTCTTGCATTATTAGATTGCTATGAGAATTTGAGATTAAATTGCGAAGTACTATAAATTATTTGTGTCGCGAAGATAATCAATATTTAAATTAGTCATCGTTGAAACTGTAATAATCAAACTCACCGTTTAAATTCGACATGTTTAAACCCGACTTAATTTCAGCGTAATATATTTACTAATATGACAACTCAACATCCAATAAAACTGCACATTAGTGGTAGATTATCACAATTCACAAACAATATCTCAAATTATGCAGGCAACCATCATCATTTCGTAAAAATAATTGAAAGATAAGTTTGAATCCAACTTTTCTTTCTATCATAACTTATCCTTCAGTCTCTCTATCTCAAACATCACATTCAACCAAAAAACAAGCACCAACATCACAAACAAAAGTTGCTATCACTATTACAAAATTATTGCTCACTACATTTATTATTATACTCATTGTCTCACCTGTTTCTTTCTTTCCTCTCCAACAATATGCATAAATAGTGATAAAAATGTTAAGTTTATGTTAAAAGGGAAGATAAAAATATACAAAATGGAAAAAAGAAATTAAACGGACTTGTTTTTATGATAAAAAATATAAAATGATAACAAAGTAAGAATAATAATCACTAGAATAGTCTATATATTTACTATTTTAGATATAAAACATTACTAAATGAACAATTTTATTTAAAAAAAGTGAGACTATAATAAACGGACCTAGTCATTACGCGTACTAACTTTCAGGTGCATTACGTAGTAGTGCTTGATGCCTCATGTCACGCACGCCCACTGTCCTACCGCCAACAGTATAAACTGTCGGACTCGCCGGCCGTCCGTCAATGTCATGGCTGGACATTTATGCTTACGTGGTCCGGGTTGTCTACGATTTGGACCTTCATGTACATGCCCTGGTCCTACACTTGTCTCCATTAAGACATGCAATGTTTCTTTCAGGATAATGACATTATTGTTTTTAAAGTGGTCGTGGTTGGTTCATGTATTTTCTCGCTCGGTTTTTGTGTTTCAAACTCACGTTTGTGAAATAGTGATTCAACGGGTTGACTGACCGAGTAATGTTGATATGTCTTAATTACACGAGTTGCAATGTCGTACATGATCATGTAGTATAAATTACACCTAACAATGCGACCATCATATTTTTAGCGTTTTGTAAATAGCCCATCGACAAGAGTCTCCAAGCAGGAGACACGAATCAAAATGGTTAATGAGATTGAAGATGTGACTATTATTTCAGAAATTTTAGACGTCACAAAATGATAGAGTGACAATGTGGTACATGCAAAATGAAAATAAAGATTTAAAAACTAGTTCAAAATATGAGTTAAATACACGAATTAAAAAATTTAGCGTGATCTTCTAAGTATTATGGTATCAAGCTGCTCGCATAAAATTTTAGTATTAATACTTGTGTTTTTTCTTTTTGGGGGTTAGGTTCTTTTTTTTTCTCTAAAAAATTGTAAAATTCAGTTTAGTTCAATTTAATTTTAACCAACACAAACGACTAAATTCCTTAATTGCAATATGAATTTTACCTTTCAATTAAGCATTATCCATAACACTTAAAAAACCATAAATGAGTTGGGCGATTTACCATCATCGTAAATTGTTCTCTCGTTCATCATGTTTATATTATATAGAGCAACTCTTTTTGGGACCTATTGGACTAAAATGTCTGCAAGAGAAATTACGGAAAAGTTTAGTTATAGAAAAATAGTATTATTGACAACAGCGGTCATCGGGTAATAATGGGATATGATATAGGAAAAATGTTAACTACATTTTTCTTTAAAACGGTCAAATAATTAAATAATTTTATTAACATAGTCAAGATTAGAAATAATAATGTTAACAAAATAATTATAAAAAAAAATAAAAACCATTCATCCAAATTAACTACTAAATTTAAATAAATTGTAAATAAGTTCTACGGCTCATGAGTAATTTTTTTGAAACGGCTTATGAGTAGTGACTACTGACCATAGTCCATCGTCATTCGTCAACACAATCCATATGCAACGTATACGAACATTCATCGAATATAATTGAGTTCTTTTCAGAAGACACACTTATGTAGCTTTCTTTCGAAAAGTATTTTTACTTTACAGGTCGATGGGAAAAAAGAAAAAGATAGCTGCTTAATTTGATCTTTGAAGGAACATTTCTACCGAAGAATTTTCCTATACGGATAGGTCAAAGATTTCCCCAGCTATGTGTCAAAAACTCAAAATAAAACCCCACTATAAGTTATATGCCCATGGAACCATAGTTCTAGAGCTTATCAAAATTCAAAACAGAAGGATATTCGTGGAGATGAAATGAAATTAAAATTTTTCACTACTTTGAATAATGCAAAGTCTCGGGAGAAACGATCTTTAGTTAAATTAACTAGATACGAAATCAATTTGTAATTTATCATTAAACATGTGTTTTTCGCAGATCCTCTCACAGATCCAGGTTAATATCGTTTTTCGCGAATCCTCTCGCAGATCAGTGAAAAAGATCCTCTTGATGTTTGAGATCATAGCCTTTTGAATTGAGATCATAGCTATATTCATTGAGATCATAATCTATGTTGATACAGATAATTACAAAACCCACCCCTCATGTATGGCCTCAGCTCAGATTGGTCCCTGTTGATTGAAGTATTACAAATGATTCAAAAAAATGATCTGTTTTCTAAAACTAATTACAAACAAACCCAAAGGTCAACGCCGAATTTCTGGGATAGCCGGAGATGCTGAGTTGGCTTGCCTTGTCACGCCGGAGCACACGCTCATGCTGAGTTGTCATGGCCATGTCAGCATTTCCAATTTTTCTTCCTTTCTATTATTAATTCCCTCTGGGTTTATTTGTAATATGTTTCAAAGGCATATTACACTGCATTGTGACCGTTCATTGACCTGCACAGTGTGGGTGTATCTGTAATATGTTTGGGGTTATCTGGGTGCATATGTAATAAGTATGTTAGTTTTTTAAAAAAACTAGCCGTTAGTGACCATTTTTCTCAAATGTTTTAAATAGCCTCCTCTTGTGCTTTGTTTTCTCTCACCTTTTCTTCTTGTTCTTGTGTTTGTGTACTCAACTATGGCTCATCAAAACTCCTCAACTTCAAGTGCTCGAAGGGTTGCAAAATGTCGCCAATATAATAACTGTTCGGGATATTGCACCCTGGTGGTATCAAGTAGTATGAAGAATAATGATAGGTTGTATTATCGGTGTCCTCATCATGGATGGTCTCATTGGTACAATGCCGACGAGAAAATCACCAATTCGCAAGTCCACACAAATGAGCATGAAGGGACAAGTCAAATGAGTAATGGAGTTGGGAGAGTTGGAAGAGATGATCCAAACATCTTCCTTAGCAAATTAGTTGCAACTAACCTAGTTTTGTTTGGTGTATTCCTATGTTGTTTAATTCTGAAGATTATCACTTGATGTATTGAAATCATACAATGTAAACAAGTATGCAAGTAGTGAAATGGATTTCATAAATAAACACGGACTCCAATACAAATGCTAGGACATAGTCTCAAAAAACAAGTATCAAACATTAACAAATTATTTCACCTATGTGGATTAACCAAAAAAAAGAAAGAAAACAATTGCCAATCTGGCCTCCATTCTTCTCCACACCTGGTCTGCCTCCATTATTCTCCTTCAGCTTTAGCTCCTTCTCAACTCCGCCTCCTCCCACTACTATCGGAAACCACCATCCAGCTCCGTCGTGCACCTCCATCCTCGCCGCG
>JAYMSP010003426.1:0-19789 GCA_036897095.1 Plantago elongata
TATATATATATATATATATATATTTTAGTAATGACTACCTCTTACATATTTATGTACGTTCTTTATTTATATCGTATATATATTTTTTAATCACCAATTTAATTTTTAAGCCTGTAATATATGAAAGAAAATCTTTAATTAAATATATTTGTAACTATAATAGTATGCCATCGCATATGCAATTTTTTATTCTGGTCAAATAAAGTTATACATTTTGTTTTGTAGGGCCTATTAACACGTGTAAGTGAGAGCTAGCTAGCTCTTATCTCTACTCGATCTGTAAAATAGAAAGAAAAAAATGATTTAATGTAACATTGCTCTTACAAAGAGGCTCTCACTTATGTATAATTTTTCTATTAGTTGAGTATGTCAAAATTTGAAACAAATTCATAAAAAATTGAAAAACTGAAATAAAATATATGGATTTTCGCTTAGACCATTAGTAGAATATGCGTTCTGGCACCTTGAAAGCTACCCAGAGGGCAAAAACAGCAATGTTACTATAAATTCTCCTGACCTTATCTGTCTAATATATCCCAGTTCAATGAATACGCAAGAATCAGACAAGGGACTTGGAGTTGGAATTTTATGGCCAATCAATGATACTATGGGATTGAGAAAACGTATGGAAGATTAGAAGATTAGAAACTGACAAACATACAAAACTTCATGCAGTTGGTAGTATCATGTTTAAGGAAATTTTGCAAGTGAATTTGTACGCTATGTTTGCTTGAAGTTTGATGGTTCCAATGGTCCGGCAATTTCCATAGCCAATCAATTGGATTTCCAAACTTTATGCAATTGCTAGTTGTTTTAAATTCTTTATGTACTTGCCGATGTTTATGGGCGGATTGGTATATAATTTGAATCGGCATTTAGATGGATTTTGGTGAAATTGTGTTTGGAATGGAATTGAAATGGAGTTTTTGATGTGTATTTTAGGTCAAATCACTGTTCAACGAGTCAAATGGACCGATTTTAATCCCATGCCAAACAACCCCATATGTTTTTTCTTTAGAAGTATCAACCACGATAGAATTTCATCTCATTTAAAAATTAAAATTTATAAAGAGTTGTGGAATCAAGTCATATATATTCGTACTTTAATACTCTCCCGCATTCATAGTCGATTTTAACCTTATTAGGAGGCCATTCGAATGGAAATTTAATATATGGCGGAGATTATCTTCGTGGAGATTCGAATCCAGATTGAACATGAGCAAGAGTCTCTAATATCGTAATAAAATTCCATCTGGCTCAAAATGGTATAGAGTTGTAGAATCAAAGTTACATATAAATAATCCAACAAACCAGGCCAATCTGGTATATACACAGACTTGTCATGATGTTATATACATTTATATGCCAGTATTAAATTGTATGCATGACATGTGCTAAAGTTATATTTTTTATGGTTTATATTTTTTATTGGGTTCGAGTCAGTTAGTAACAGTTGACTTATTGCAGTAAGATATGGTACTATTAGGATTACCCATGAACCGGCTGTAATTTAAGCAAAGGTAGTCAAAACATACCATGTGAAATTGAAGCATTCCTTCATCTTTAAGTAAAGTGTTGTTGCAGTTAAGTTTAGTGTCAAGATCTATCTTAATTAGCTTAACCGGCCTAATTTCAATACCGAGATTTTCAATGTGCCATCATGATTAAAAACAAAGCGTAATTTCACCTGAAGTACAAGAGTTCGGATTGATAGACTCGATTGTCAATCCGGTTCATGCATCGATCCACCTAAGAATACTGAACCAGCAAGCAGATTAGGATTTAATACTAAACAAACTAAACCTTAAGTACAGTGTATCAAGTACATTTAAAATTGTATAAACAGCTCGATCATATAAAGCTCTATTCTATATAAATCAATATGAAAACCTAATCTCGAATTTAACATAATATGCAGCGGAAATAAATGACAAAGAAATATAAGTTTCTAGCATATTATATTTCTATAATCCACCGAATCTCATGGAGAAAATATCCACTATACGATTAATGAAACTCCTAATCGACTTCTACTTCATAATTTACTCCAACTCAAATTCCCAATCAAGGTTGACTTCGACTTGTACATACTCTTGGATTCTTGGAGATCTTTTGTCCTAAAATATATGCTCTCCGCGCGTGCGCGCCCACACACACACATATATATATATAAAGTTGTGGAAATACTTAATGATTAGAATAACGGTAAAAATATAAACAGATTATCAAGTGTGAGAATTTGTCCAGTCGTAGTACACCCACTTAACTTAGTGAATAGAATGTCTAGGATGTATCCTACCTACATACACCCAGAAATATCACACTTACAATCCCCCCTTAGTTTTTGCCTTTCTTTATATCAACTATAAACCTGTCAAAACAAGTGCACAAATTTATATACTATCTGCTCCTCAAGTCAAGAGGTTTCTCCCCCTTAATCAAAGCAAAAAAGATAAATTAATTCGACAAAAGAAACATAGAATCCTAGGAGTATAACAACCCAAAATGTTGGCCATAACAAGCACTAGTGTAGTCAATACACTTCACTTGTCCTGCATGAACATACCATCCACTGGTGTACTCAATAATACACTCCATCAGTTCTGCACAGGAACATACTGGTCATAACACACTGGTGTGTTCAGTACACTCCAACATCCACTGGTGTAATCAGTACACTCCATCAGTCCTGCACTTGTTGATCATCTCTCCCCCTTGTTATGCTGAAAGCAAACACTCTAGGTTGGCTTTCATTAGTCGAAGGGTTTCTATATGTTGATCAATTGTAGCCACCTGACTCACAAGAAGCATCAATCATTTCATAGGAAGAATCGAACCATTGCAGACCAAAGTGTACCGGTTCCACCATATCATTAGCAAGACCATAAAGATTAAGAACAAATATGGGAGAGTTGGTGGAGTTTCCTTTCAACTCAAAACCGACAAGATGATCAAACACTTGTTAACCCAGATCGACTGTCTTTCCTTCCTTGAGCTTGTAGGTTAGGGAAGCTATTCACATACCTTGCAACCAGTGAGTTCCTTGATCACAATAACCTTATCCATGTCAGTGGTGTCCTCAGTAACACCTGGTGTATCCAGCACACCATTCAGCATATTCGGTGTAACATTAAACAACTTCTTACGCGGATACACTTCACCATAATCCGTAGAGCGAAGAATCATCAAATCATCTGTTAGATCATAGTAGAACTCACAGATAAGTTTCGGAGCAAAAGAACAAACTGATCCTAGCAACTGGCGAGACTACAGAAAACCAAAGACTCTATGAAGCTTAAAATCAGGCACTTGGATATACTTCTCACACAATATCTTTCCCTTTAGTAACTACCATGGTGGATGTCTCACACACTTCCTTTTTATCCTTGCCAAAAGAAGCTGGTGTTTCCAAACCCTCCTGGTCAGCAACAGTATCCTTAGGTATGCATGTCTCCGTCACACTAGGTCGGGTAGTTACATTGACAATACGCTCATGGATCAGTGTTATGGGATCATTGGACAAAATTCCTTGAAAATCGTCTCAGCATCAATGTGTGCGTCGTCAACAACATTCTTTTCATCATAGGAAGGATACACATCAAGCATATCTTTAGTATAGAAATTATCATCATATGCATTAGAGACCGATTAAGGAAGAGGCTTAGTAGGACCTGTTTTGGCTTTGGAAGATGTCACGGTTGCTTTCCCCTTCTATTTGCCCTGTTTTGTTCTCGGTGCAGTAGCTGGTGTATCCTCCACACCCTTTGTCACAAAATCTATGGCGTCATCTTCAACTAGTGGTGTATTGGATACACCGCCTATATCAGTAGGTGTAGGCACTGCACCCTCTTGGTCATCATTAACAATTGCATCATCCACTAGCTTTTAAAGGAGTATCACAATATCTTCACTGATACTTTCCAATGCAGGTGTCAAAGTCGATTTCTTCTTCTCATAACCCTTACCTTCTTTCTTGAATATATCCAAGATCTACTTGTAGTATACTATCTATTTCAAGCAATATCATATTTCTTGAATATATCCAATATCTTTCAAGGTCTCCTTGTAATGTCCAATCTCTTCCAACCTAGTTATATCTGCACAAGTGGTCAAGTAAATTTGTGGAACCAGTTAGGTAAGTGAATGAGGTAAAACAAAATCTAAAATTTATTGTGAAACAAAATTCTCTCGACTCTTAAAGCACTGTCGAATCTGGTGTACTCGGGACACTTGATTAGATCACTGAAAACTGCTTCGATATTCCAGAGTGTATCTTATGTGTTTCTGGTACACAAAGATTACCACTATAGAGAATCCTCACATTTACATTTCTCCCCCATTTTTGCATTACTTCACAAAACCTAAACCAAATGAGTTAGTGCAGATGAACATATACTACACTTTCACATGAAACAAGAACGATTACTCCCCCTTAATTCAATAACGAGCTTAAATATAAAACTAAGTCAAACACATAGAATTCAAACATTACAAATCAACATACTTCAACATACTAAAGATCATAAATATGACTTCAAATATCATTTATATACCAAGATTAGAAGGCATAACTCATCACACTCCCCCTTTTTGTGAAGAAGGCAAAACCTTCATATCCCTCTTTCACTTATAGATCAAGATAAAAGACGTACTCACTTTTGCTATAAAAACATGTACACATTAGTTTGTGAATAAATATAAAATATAATATTAGCTAGCTGGTGTTCTGGCAACACCATTGTCACAGCTAGCCAGTAGTGTATCGAGAACACCAGTCTCTCAACACTTATATCTCTCCCCCTTTTTGTCTTTCTTCACAAAACATACCTAAGCAACATTGTTGGCAACATATGAACAAGCATGAACAAAATCAAACTCCCCCTCAAAGTTAGCAGAAAGCAAAAAGGCAAAAGCATGTAACGAATGATCAATCCATCATGTTAAAGATCTTTGTTGGATGTTCATATGCAGACTCATCTCCACCTTTTTGTGAAGAAAGTTAATGGTCATGGGAGTGAGACTTAAAATTCTATAACTTGAGAAAACATGTGAGTAGTGAAGAAACCAGGATAATACGAACCAAGTAAAAGTATGAGTGGAAGTGAGGAGGATAAGGGTTGACAAAACACACTTTAATCCAAATGGCTAAAAAGAAAATCTTGAGACACATATCCAAAACTAATGCCAATCATAAGAAAAGGTTTTTGGTAAAATATTTTCACAACTAAACTGGAGATAATCCTTTAGAAAAAAAGCCACTTATTGAGAATCTTAGCTAAATGTGAGATAACACGTTACAAGTTAGGAAAAAAAGTCAAAATTATCTCGAAATTAAGCCAGAAACATGATTAACTAAGCCCAAATCACACACACACTCACGAATCTTTCTTTTAAACAATCTGTGAAGACTTAGGACTGTGAAGAAGTAGAAAGTACAAATCAAAGTAAACTATCAGTCAACATAACGTACTGGGTATATTGGCAACACACTACTTAACCCACAATGTAATCACAACACGAAAGTATAGCAAATTCTCCACGTAAAAAATAAGAAGAGGAGGGGAAAGAAACGAGATATAAGAGGAAATAAGGGGACAAACAAATATTGTCATAAAGTGTAACGAGAAAAGAGTGTTGTTGGAACACATACAACAAGTTAGTGTGGTCAAAACACAAAAGCAAGGCATAAACTCCACAAGTAAAATAAGAAGGAGGTTAAGGAAGAAGGTAGGCAGCACACACAAATAAGCATGGAGTTATCAGAATACAAGAATCACACCCGGACTTTTTATTAAGTTCCACCTTGTCCAAACAGTAAATATGAAACATAAAGCACAAAGGTTGTATTATTATTATTTTTTGCATTAGTGAGTAGGAAACACGCTGAATGCAGACAACCGGAGCCCCATACACCCTAACAGTATCACAAGACTCTTTCAGCAAAACATATGTGCACATAGGATTGAATGCAGGCAGCCGGAACTCCATACACCCTAGTATCCCAATGCATGCACATTATGTGTCTCACCTTTATAGAAACTGCCTCAAGTAAGTCATCCACACCGAATGCAGGCAGAAGGAACCCCAAGCACCCCAATATGAAAGCAGACTATATCTAGTATTTTGAATGCACAACCGCAAACATAAAAATAAAAGCATGCGAACAAGGAGAGGCTTTATTAGAACCGAATATGACCAAGTATCAAAACCCACAACTCACATGTGTGTTGCTCACACGAATATATTTGTGTTATATAAAATGAGAGAAGCCAAAGCAAACTATCAACCTGTAGCGCCCCGGATCTGGTTCAGACGTCAAGGGTTGTGCCGAATATCTCAAATACACATTTATTAAAATTATTACAATATTTTATCCGTTACACACCGTATGTATGGGATAAGTAAAACTGAAAATAGAAAATAGAAAACACACATCTATTTAGAACTGCAGCAGTGGAAATTTGTCAATTGTCTGGCTGTCTGAGCTACCCGAGCCTGTCCTCGTGCTCAAAATCTGGGAAAACAATTTATTGAAATAAAGAGAGTGTCAGTCACAAAGACTCAGTGTGGATAGTCAAGCATGCATGAAATGCGTATGAATAGATTAAATGCGGCAAACCAACACAACACGTTGATCAGGCATTTTAACACTTTTTGGGATTTCCAGTATCACTCACTTCAGGGTCGTCACCCAAGCTGTTTTCACAGCAACACTTCAGGGTCGAAACCCAAGCTATTTTCATAGCAACACTTCAGGATCATAGATCCACGCTGTTTTCACAACAACACTTCAGGATCAGAGATCCACGTTGTTTTCACAGCAACACTTCAGGACCAGGGGTCCACGCTATTTTCATAGCAACACTCCAGGATCAGGGATCCAGGATGATTACACAGCGATAAATGGATACGGTTCCTAGTTTTTAAGAAAAATAGTGTGTGGTTGCCCTTTTTAGAAAAACGATTTTCGTGCAATGCAATGAGGACCAAAAATGCAAGAACAATCAGATATGCAGAGTACACTGTCACTTTATCACTTCACTAGCTGGAAAACATTTACAGCATTCACTTTCACTTTAGTACACTGTCACTTGGAAAATAATATCATTTTCAGAATACACTGTTACTTAGACTGAACTCATAAGCTTCATGTCAATAACCCTCGGTTACAATCACTAGTCGAGTCAATCAGGGATCGACAGCTAATCGAAGTCAGTGTCAGACAGTCAGACAGATAAACAGATAGAACTGAAATACGAGGAATGAACAATGGCACTTTAACTTTTCCAGGGCCTGATGCCGAAAGCTAGCTATCACTCACTCAATCAAGTAGGTGGGAATAAGTACGAGTCAAGGTCAGAGCTAAACAAGCAAGCAAAGGAGCAGGAAGGAGTACTAGAATAGGAAGATATTGAAAGAGAACATCTTTTCCCAGGGCGGATGTCGAAAGCAAGCTATCACTCACCGTTTGTATCTGGTACCTCAGGAGCTTCCGAAGATCCTGATAACAGATAATAATACTATTTAAGTCCTTGATAGTTTAATAATCCCTAACGTCATCTTTTATTTAATATATTAGCCCTCTTACTATTCTGCCACTTAATTTAATTATACTTAGACGTTTATTTAACTATCACTTATTTTTATTAAACTGGTATTTTATTCGACTTCCAAAATTATCCGGTATTGTACTTCTAACAGATAATCCAACTACAGACAATAAGTCTGTCCAACAATCTCATCCTCCACAGTATACCAGTATTTAAATAATATTATATTCCTAACTCCTAGTCGATGGCAAGTCGACATTTATTTAATATAACAGTAACTTAATTTCCATTAGCGGTTAATAATTACCACAAATCAGTAATTAAAAATAATTATCCCTTCATTAATTTTAATTACGATAATAATTAACGCTAATTACCCTTTAATTAATTAATATTAATGACATTAATTAGTGATAATTAAATATTAATTAAGACTAATGGTAATTAGCTAGCGATAATTAATTACGGTACATAATTAACTTTTAACGATAAATTTTACCGTTAATTAACGATAATTAATTAAAGCTAACGATAAGTAATTACGGCACTTAACTAACGGTAATTAATTAACTACAATAATTAATTACAATAATTATTTACTAACGATCATTTTTTACGTTAATTTACGATAACTAATTAAGACTAACGGTAATTAATTAAAGATAATTTCTACCGAACGATAATTAGTGAGAAAATAATAATAAAATAATACGACACTAACGGAGCGCGCGTCGAGCGACAAGCAGAGTAACGATAATCGAAGCGTGGTCAGGACGGAACGGCGGCGAATAATATTTTATTAATTTTTCGTTCGTATATTCGAATTTACTCGAATTCGATCGAGAAAATTTACCGGAATTCGGTCGAGTTAACGACTCTATCCGGGATGGGCAGTGGTGGCAGTTGGCCGGAGTCGGTGGCTGAAGACGGCGGCGGGTGGCCGGAATCGAGGAAAAGGGGGATAAAATCGAGAGGAGCGAGAGGACTGTGAATGTGAGGGTCAATGGAGGAGGGAGAACCTGTATTTATAGAGCCGAGGTGGCTCGTGAAGGCGGTGAACGACGGAGTTGTGGCCGGGGAGTTGGCCACGTTGTTTATCTCTCCTCCCTTTGTTCCTTCCCGTCGTGGTCCTTCCTCCGCCGCTCGTTTTTTGAGCTACAATGGCGGCGCTCGAGGCTTCACATGGGTGGGTCGGTATGTTCATGGCTGTGTCGACCGAGAAGCTTCGAAAATCGAACAGAGGAAGAGCAATGGCGGCTAGAGAATTGGCGTGGAAGGGACGTTGATGATTTGGAGAAGAAGGATGTAAGAAGACGGTTATACCCTTAATGAAAAGGAAGAAGAAAAAAGGGCTGGAAGGGCAGCTTTGTCTTTTTACAACTATATACAATTAATTCATTCTGGCTTCCAAACGACTCCAAAATAAAATCCGGAAAATTGGAAAATCACTTCCCGGACATTTTTCAAGTCGTTCTCGAGCCATAAGAAAAATAAAATAAATAATTTTTATTTTATAATTTTTATTATTATATTATTATTTTATATAACTAATTCCTATTTTAACGTCGAATCCGCTCGGCGTTAAAATTCTAAATTCGACCTAATCCATTTACGTAATATTTTTGTTCGATCGAAATAATAAAATTAATATTTAAATAATCTTTCGGATGTGTAATAAAATGCGCGGTTGTTACACAACCAAACACAAACAAGAGTAAGGTCACCACAAACACTCCCATGAAAACACATAGACAGTAACAAGAAGTTAAGAAGAAGAGAGAAAGAATTTATTTTTTTTGTTTTCTGAAAGGAGAATAGCAAATACGAAAGGTGTGACCACAAAAGCAAGAAAAGCAAAGGTAACCAACCACCGTACTCAGCTAAGACAAATAGTATGATCACAACTCACAAACTACCACAAACAGTTCTGGTGTTATATGGTGGTGTTTCGGAAATACCAGGGTTTTTTTTTAATAATTTTTTTTTGTTTTATATACAAAAACAGAACATAAAACCTTTCAAAATAATGTTTTCTATCATGGTTTTGAGGTTTTATGTAAACATCAGACAGCTTAAGCCAATATACCGCATAACCAAACAAATAGAAAAAATCTCCACAAGTAAAATTTCTAACATTCAAATCTCCAGTCCAAATACGAAACAAAAGCAAATAAACATAGGATCACATATGTATCTCAAAATTTGCTTTAAAGAATTTGGACGAAAGGTTTTTTGTTTGTGGGTATATGACATGCACACACATAACATATGATAGATGGCAAGATGAAATAAAAAGAGGCATACCAATTAAGTTCAATGTAAAAGGGTTACTCCTTATCTCAGCTAATAGCTCATGCCTAACTCGATCATCCAGTACAACATCATGTTCATCGGTTTCAAAGTGTGCGGCTGACTTTGATGTTGAATCCGGTGAATCCGCATCACCGGATTCTTGCTCTTCTCTGTCCAGCTGTGGTGCCGCACCAGGTGTACTCGCAACACTAGAAATAGCACAACGATTATGCACATTAAGTTCCTCTAGCTTCAGGTCATCCTTGCTCCATTCTTTCCAATTCAAATAATCTATACTAGAAAGAATATGAACAAAACAGTAGTCATATGTAATAAATCTACAAGTACAAATATCAATTTATTTCATGCACAAAGTATGATTTTCTTAGAATTAACATAAGAAAAATCAAAATAATCTACCACATAAAAACCACTAAAATAAGGATTAGCTTGATCCATTATATTAATACAAAATCAAAACACCAGTGTATTCGGTGCTTGGCTCTGATACCAATTGAAATAGCAAGCGGACCGGGATTTGATACTAAATAAGCTAAACCTGAAGTGCAGTGTATCGAGTACATCTAAAACTGTATAAAACAGTTTTGGGTGTAGTCGCCACACCATGCTTGACCATATAAAGCTCGATTCTATATAAACGTAATATGGAAACCTAATCTTGAATTTAACAAAATATGCAGTGAAAATAAATGACAAAGAGATATAAGTTTCTAGCAGATTATATTTCTATAATCCACCGAGCCTCATGGCGAAAATATCCACTATACGAATAATGAATATAAAGAACTACTCTAGATCTATTCTACGAATATATCTAGATGCAAAACAACTAAGCAATTGTAAAGAATCAACTCTACCAATCTATTTATCAACCTATAAATTTTAGATAGACAAAGCTTAGAAAATTGGAAGATCTATACGTGAATCTATAAACGTAAACTCTCGATTTTTTATGCTCTTGCTTCACGTATGATTTTCGTTATCTTCTTCAATGCATGACCCTCTATATATAATAGTGGTGAATGTCTATGTGAACATAAGAGTCCTACATTGAGTCTTATTGTGATTCTTGATTTGTTACGACTTCTCTTCCTTTAGGAAACTCTAAGCGAAGTACAATACTTCTTGTATTAGACTTGTATAGATGTCTAATAAACATCCAGAGCATATTAGATTTATTGTGATCTATATTGCTTGCAGTTTGAGTCCTAATCGGCTTCTACTTCATGATTTACTCTAACTTGAACTCCCAATCCTTGTTGACTTCGACTTGTAGATACTCTTGAATTCTTGGAGATCTTTTGTCCTAATATATATATATATATATTCAAAGTTGTGAAAATAATTAATATTTAGAATAAAGGTAAAAATTATAAATCGATTATATATATCATATGGTGTATTCTGTACATCCACTTAACTTAGTGAGTAGAGGTTCTGGAAACGTAGAAACGTGCATCCAAAAATCTCCCTCTTACAAATACCTCAAAGTCCTCAATGATTGTCAATCTGGTTGATGCATCGATCCACCCAAGAATACCTCAGCGAATCTTGTCACTACGTTTTTAATGGTACGCAATCAAGACATAAAATGTTACATTATATGCTCAACATCGGAGTTTTACTTAAAAACATTAACTAAAAATAGCACGGACTCTCACGTACTTTTCCCAAGTTGAGTTGGAAGTACACGAACTATCTTTTACGAACTATCAAAGATGTACATATGATTAATATACTCATTGATTCTTATACATTTTGTTCTTATACAGCTTTAGCAGGAGTTCTGCATAAAGAATCTCATTCCAAGCATCAGGCACTCCTGGGAGACACCAGTGGCTGCAATCTTGATGAACTGATTTCCTCTGTTCCTCCGAATAATTTTCATACCGATACATTGATGGATGCCCATCCTTCCGATAGTCTGTCAGTTTCGTCACATTCAGATACGTAACTTGTGTCTTCATGCCCCTCAGAACGCTTTCCAGTATTACCATCTTTGACGGATACTCTGCCAGATACTTATCGTTTACTATTGGTTCTGTTTGGTTGCCACAGTTTCCACCTGAATTCCATTGTCCACCACTGCATGCCGACATGTTAATGTTGTTAAAACAGACACAGCAAATAGATTCAAGTTGGTTTTACAAAAAGGATTGTTAAAATTGAAGGTTATTGATCATGCAATACTAGTGTGGCAGCCAAATAAGCCGATTTAGTGATCAGGTGACGTTAAACTGGTCCATCATGTTTATATCCTAATGATTTACAAACTATGTTACCTGAAATGTGATTTTGAGGAACCTCGGAAAAACACAAGCGATTTCACAGGATTGATATTGGTGTCAACCCATCTGCCCCATGTTGTTAAGGCTTTTCGAAAAGCCTCATCTGTGTCCAACTTGGAATGGACATGGCTACCTTCTTGATAAAAGTCTTTACTGGAAGATTCAAACAATCTTTCAGAATATAGTTTCAAAGTAAAAAATGTATAAGCAGCATGACACACATTAATGAAGCATGTTAAATTAGTACCCATAAGAAGTCTTATGTACATTCCACCAGTTTGCAGTATTGAACACAATTATATCAGCCTTGATGTAATGACTGGACAAATTGCCAATCAGATCAAGTCGGAGAGTTTCCTTCATCGTTCCGTTTTTATTAATAGCTTCTGATTGTTGAACCAGGAAAGGGGAAACGAAAAACTCCACCGTGCTATTGTATTCCTGTTATGATCAAGAAAAGTGTAAAAATCAAACAGTGGCATGCATCTAAGTAGTAAGTACCAAGAGAGTACTAAGTTACTCAAACTTACTTCAAACACAAAGGAATAAGAAGCTTCCTTTCGAAACTTATATCTGCCAGATCGTTCGTATACTTTCTTCTGATTGTTTACAGAGTTCTTCAAGATGCAAATAAGAGATTCCCACATATTCCTATTCAGAGAGTCACCAACAAAAACTAATCTTTTCCCTCTCAGCATTTTCAACATGTGTCTTCCACGCAACCTGAACATCAATCAAAATATAAATGTACTAGTTTATAACAAAGAAATTGTTTGTTGGTTCAAAACTGGATTCACTTGAACTAAACCGACAAACATAGGGGAATCGACTGGCCTGCTATTCACCGTACTTTACCACAATCCAAAGAATGCAAACCGAACGTTGCCTGTAGGCCAACTACTAGCTAAATGATTGAAAGAAAACTGGAACTAACTAAAACCTAAGGAACTGGCACATGATCCAAAATCTAACCTTTATTAGATCACTGAACGAGCATACTTAGTCAACACATAACCAATATCTCAACTAAACGTGTAGGATATAATTAAATAAGCATGAACATCAGTTCACTAATCAAACACAGAACGAATAAGAGTAAAGAGTCTTTTTACCTTGGTAGAGTACAACCCTTAGGCTTCCACTTAAGCTTCTGATAGCCGGTATCAGTTCTTCCATTACGAAAGCAATTAAACTGTTCATCAATCAATGAACAAGAACCGGGCTTGTATAATGGATATGAATTGTCTCTCACCCAATTCCCATCAAACAAATCACACTCCATCAAAGAATTTATCACTTCATTCATCCCCTTTTTCACTTTTCCATCTCTATTAGTACCATTTTTTAGGATTCCAGGTTCAATATTATGAGTCTGGTTTTGGCTCCAATCTAATGACCTTTTGTCATCAACCGCAGTATGATTTTCAGAAGGCAAAGATGTCTCATCCATTGGGGCCAAGACTCCAACTTTATCATGTAAATTTTCACTCTGAACCTCCTGATTTTGATCAAATTTTGGTGGTATTTTCTGCTTTTCAACAGTTTGGTTTGAAGGAGGCAAAAGGGTGTCATTTTTTGGCTCCAACATTCCAACATCATCATGAAATGTATCTCTCCGAACCTCCTGATTTTGATCAAATTTTGGTGGGATTTTCTGCTTTTCAACAGTTTGGTTTGAAGGAGGCAAAAGGGTAGCATTTTTCGGCTCCATGCTTCGAACTTCATCAGGAAATGTTTCACTCTGAACCTGATTCTGCTCAAATTTTGGTGGGATTTTCTGCTTTTCAACAGCTTGGTTTGAAGGAGGCAAAAGGGTATCATTTTTCGGCTCCAAGCCTCGACCTTCATCAGGAAATGTTTCACTCTGAACCTGACTCTGCTCAAATTTTGGTGGGATTTCCTTCTTCTCATCAACAGTTTGTTTAAAAGAAGGCAAAAGGGTATCATCTTTTGGCTCAGAGATTCCAACTTCATCATGAAACGGTACACTCCGAACCTCATTTCGATCAAATTTTGGTGGGATTCTCTTCTCTTCAATCGTTTTGTTCAAAACAGGCAGAATGGTATCATTTCTTGGCTCCAAGACTCCAACTGTATCATCCAATGCCTCATTCTGTATCTGATCTTGCCTTAAACCAGGAAACAGAGTCTCATTATTCGGCTGCAGGTCACGGTTACTCTGCTTGGGGATGAAAAAGTCATGAAGGGAAGAAGAGTTTGAACTTGGCATGAAGACAAAAAAAGTGGTGAAAGCAATGAAGCTGAAAATAAGGCCATAGGCTAAAGAGACACTTCTTTTGGACTTTGTGATGGAGAAATGGGATTTGATGTCAGATATTAGAGTGCCATTGTTGTTGAACTTGGTAATGTCTGCCATTGTAGAGTATATTTTGTGAGGTTTTAGCGGAAATATCGTTACAGGAAGAGACTGAGAGAGAAATGATTGTGATGGCCATGATGATGAAGAAGAGTTATAGGCAGAGTTGGAGTGTTTGATGGATAAATGTTTCCTAATTAGTTACTTTTGCGCTTCTCATGCTAGAGTAGAGATCTCTCAACTTTTATATCTTCAAGAACAACATGGTTAACTAGAAATTAAGTTAAAACTTAAGACCATTGAGTTCATTGGAATTGTTTTTTTATAACTCTGCTATATGATCTTATAGTTCAAAATAGGAATGTGTAAATGTTTAAAATTACCTGTGGTTCATTTTTAACCAATTAACTGTTATAGGTGTTAAATCAAGTAGCTCACGAGGTGTTCACAAAAAAGTTCAGTAAACCTGAGTTTACTCGTATGTAAGTTGATCATATTCTTGAACTTAAAATGATTATTCTGGCAAATGATTGAAGTTCACGAGCTGTGAACAATAATTATTTTGATATATATTTAAATTTATTTCATCTTCATAAATAAAAAATAAAAACTCTAGTCCTTAACTTAAGTGTAAGATTATTGAATAATCAATCGTTTGTATCATAGAATGATTCAAGGTATATATACGAGTTACAAGAAACTATGTCTAATATAATTAGGAGACTAATACTAATCTAACTAGTAGTCTAATATATATACTATTCTATTGTTAATACAAGTATAGTCTATCACACCCCCTGCAGTCGAAGCGGGAGGAAGTCTAACACTGAGACTGTCACGAAAATCATCAAATAGTAAGGAACATGGCGAATTCGAACTTCACCTTTAGCAACCTTTTCACGGACAAAATGAATGTCCATCTCAATATGCTTCGTGCTTTGATGTTGCACGGGGTTGCCAGAAAGATATATGGCGGAGACATTGTCGCAGTAGACCAAAGTAGCTTTAGAAATCAGACAACGTAGCTCCACAAGAAGATTGCGAAGCCAACAAGACTCAGAAACGACGTTGGCAACGCCATGATACTCAGCCTCAACACTGGATTTGGAGATCGTCGGTTGACGTTTAGAAGACCAGGAGATAAGATTGTCACCGAGAAACACACAATAGCCAAAAGTAGAATGACGAGTATCCGGATAGCCGTCCCAATCGGCATTCGTGTAGGAGACAAGTAAGCTAACCGAGGTCTTGTAGAGATGTAGATCGAGAGAACATGTGCCTTGGATGTAGCGGATGATACGCTTGAGAGCGTTCATGTGATCACGGGTCATGCATGTGAAGGCAAATATGTTGAACGGCATAAGAGATATCGGGTCGAGTGAAGGTCAAATACTGCAAAGCACCGACCCCAGAGCGATACTGAGAGGGATCGTCGCATGTGGGGCTGGCCTCGGAGCCGAGTTTGTTGTTAGTGTCTATGAGAGTGAGACACGGCTTGCATGGGGACATACCGGCTCGCTAAATTATATTAAGGGCGTAATTCTGCTGAGACAGGAATATGCTAGACGATGTTCGAGTAACCGAGATTCCTAAGAAATATGTCAAAGGGCCTAAGTCCTTCATTGCAAATTCCGCACTACGCAACTTCATAAAGGATAGCCGAAGGGCATCGGAAGAAGTAGTGAGAATAATGTCGTCCACATAAAGGAGTAGATAGGCGGTGTCGGTACCTCGAGAGTAGATGAAGAGCGAGTGATCCGACTGGCTATGACAGAACCCAATGGTATGAACAAAATCAGCAAAACGTTGGTACCAAGCTCGAGGGGCTTGCTTCAATCCATACAGAGACTTTTTCAGTAGACACACGTAATCCGGGTGTGTTTTATCCTTTAAGTCCAAAGGTTGATGCATATACCATGTTTTGTTATGATTGCCATGAAGAAAAGCATTATTGACATCCAGTTGATGAATAGACCACGAGCGAGAAAGAGCGATGCTGAGAACAATCCGGATAGTAGCCGGTTTGACAAGAGAACTAAATGTTTCGTCACAATCAATGCCAACCTGCTGAGACCTGCCATCACAAACAAAGGCGATCCTTGTGCCACTCAAAACAACCATCCGAATTCTTTTTATACCGAAAAATCCACATAGAACGAATAAGATTAGCATCAGAAGAACGGGGCACCAACTTCCACGTCTTATTCTTAATAAGAGCATTAAAATTTTCAAGCATGGAAGCATTCAAATACGGGTCATGTAAAGCACTAACGGGATTTCGAGGAAGAGGAGAAATAGTCGTCGGTGTTTGGTTGAGGTTGACATAATCGAGGCCGAAAACATTGGAATTTGGTGTTCGATGTTGATTTGAGGGAGGGCGGAGAATGGGGGCTGCTGGAGGAGAGTGGGGGGCTGGCAATGGGGATGGAGCAGTCGCGCCCCGGAAGGCAGGGACTGCTAGATTGAGGCAGACTCAGCAGCAGGATGTGAGTGCTGCTGGATCGGGGATTTAACAGACGAAATCAAAGAAGGCTGCTCCATCCGTGATCCAGCAACGGGAATGGGGTTTGTGGTGGTGGAGATGTAGTCGATGAGGTAAGGTGATATACTTGGGGTCAAGAAATCATATGATGATGGGGGAGAAGAGGTGACCGTGGCAAAGGAAATGTGTGTCATGAAATGTGATATGTCTAGTGATAAAGAACTTCTTAGTAGACATGTCATAACATTTATAACCACGATGATTAGCAGGATATCCCAAGAAAATACAAGGAGTAGAACGAACTTGAAGCTTGTTAATTGTGGTGGAGGGACAGAGGGAAAAACATAGGCATTCGAAAACACGAAGGTGAGAGTAAGAAGGAATCCTTTGATAGAGAATCTGAGTAGGTGACTAAAATTTTAAAAGTTTGGATGGCAATATGTTGGTGAGATACGTAGTTGTATCAAGGGCGTAAGGCCAAAAAAGAATGAGGGGTAGAGGAATGGGCAAGTATAGTACACATAATGTTATTTATGGACTTTATTTTGCGTTCAGCTTTGCCGTTTTGAGAGGATGTGTGGGGACAAGAAAAACGAATGGAAAGGCCATGTGAGGTGCAAAAAGAGCAAAACTGGTTGTTATCAAATTCACGACCATTATAACATTGCAAAGTTTTAATGTCGTTCGAATTGTGTTCGAATGAGAGTTTGAAAGGAGAGAAAGATAGAGAAAATTTGGGATTTGTGGGAGATAGAAAAAGTCCATAAGAAATTGCTAAAGTCATCAAAGAAAAAAATGATAATAACGATGCCCAGAAGTACTTAAAATAGGTGATGTCCATAAATCACTATGAATTATGTCAAAAGGCATAAGAGTAGACGACTTTGAATCTTAGAATGGTAATTTAATATGTTTTCCTAAAGGACAAGAATGACAAAAAGAATTCCTAGTGCTATTACATCAAATATAATCGGAAGAACGAAGAGAACGAAGAACAGCATCGCCAGGATGGCCAAGCCGAGGATGCCACAGTGTTGGAGTAGTGGCGAGAAAGGTGATGAGTGGGGTAGTAGCTGGAAAGGTGGTGAGTGGGGTAGCCTTATTTGTCATAGTGACAAGATAGAGGTCTCCGGTGCTCTCACATCTCACTAGACGGTTCCTCGTTATGATTATCGGTGGTGAATTTGTGAACCTAAATAAGATTTTTGACTAGATTGGGAGCATGCAAAACGTTGGGGGGTCGAAAGTTGGGATTTGAATGAGAGAGAGAGAAGTATAACCGAAGTCACGAATAGGAATAGTGCTACAGTGGGTTCGAAGTCAAAGGAAGCACGAATCAGAAAAAAGCAGGGGATAGGTTGTCAAAGGTTGTTGTTTGTTGTGTCTCACACGAAAAACAAGCAAGGAGATCGACGCTTGACCGAACAGTGGGTTCGAAGTCAAGGAGGAAGAGATCAAAATATATAGGTTGTTGTTTGGGGAAGAAGAAGTACGAACAGTGGGTTCGTGCTTTTGGACATAACACAGGCAGGAACGGTTTTTCAGAACAGAAGGAAGAGTTCACGGTATGAGTTAGGCTGCAGAAGAATCATAACCATGTTTGATACCATATAAGATTATTGAGTAATAAATCGTGTGTATTTATAGAATGATTCAAGGTATATATATAAGTTACAAGAAACTGTGTCTAATCTAATTAGGAATTTAATACTAATCTAACTAGTAGTCTAATATATATAATATATTCTATTGTTAATACATTTCTATAGTCTATCATTAAGCTATTTAAGATCAGAATCATGTATGATTTGGGGGAAAAAATGGAAATTTGACAATTCTGAGTGTTCACGAACAAAACCAAATCGAAGTACTCGTGCGAGCAATTCGATATTACAACCTTATACGCTTCTAACATTACCCATTTAAGCCACCATGCAAATTAGTAAAATTTTCCGTTTCTAGATCACAGTACGGTCTGCTAGGAATTTTGTGAAAAAATGTAAGTCACGGGTTTCACAAAAATTGTAAAAAATCACATTCTCTATAAAATGTGGTTGTCTGTTCACTTTCTACTAATGTTTGTTTAGGTGCACAGTGCACATTCTAATTAAATCGAAGTTTCCAAAATCATGCATCATGCCCTCATAATGTTTTGCCTTATAAATGTTTACCTTGAATGATTGGTATCTCATGATGAAATTATTCCTTGTACAAGCTCTTCAGAATTCGCGTTTTATGGTCTACGTAAAAATACTACTTCACCTGTTTCGTCAAGATGAATTCTCGTTGATTATACAAAGTACAACTTCATTATTAATAAACTTCACCAATAATTAATAGGTTAGAATTCAAATCACTTTTAACATTTAAAAATAATAATAATAATAAAATAAATAAATAAATATAAATATATATATTGTAAGGCCCCATTCAGATCTGGACGTCAAGGAATATGTCGAAACTTCCAAATACATCGATATATGAAAATAATAGTTATTACATACCCTAAATATACGTTATAATTCGATAATAATTACACACGTCTAACGAGTAGCAGCGAAACAACAGTGTCTACAGTCAGTCTGCCTGCCTAACTACCCTGACCTTTCCTCGTGCTCTTGACATGAGAAAGCATTATTAGAACAAGAAGAGTGTCATTCGTAAAGACTCAGTGATGATAATCAAGCATGCATGAATATGAGTATGAACGCAACAGTATAGCAAACCACCACATCATGCTGATCAGGCACTTTTAAAAAATGGGGAAAACCGTAAACACGCACTCACGATCTTAGCACATGAAAGGTGCCAGATTTACAGTACTAACAGTAACTATCTT
>JAYMSP010003427.1:0-19788 GCA_036897095.1 Plantago elongata
ATATTGATTGAGAGATGCAAATGTATATGTTTTGTGGCAACTAAATTGGTTCCTCAATATCTCTAATGTATGTGTGTATCTGATACCTTGACAAATTGCAGTGTCTTTCTCGTTAGTGTTTAAATATTCACCTAGTTTTGCATTCGAGTAATTCTTCCACCACTTTGGGTGTTTTTTATCCAACCCATGGCCTAAAAGTGTTTAAATATTCACCTAGTTTTGCATTCAGAGTAATTCTTCCACCACTTTTTTTATCCAACCCATGGCCTAAAATAAAAGAATGGCCACCACATTAGTTGATTTTGGATTTTTAATTTTATTGTGTAAATCTGTTTTATAAAAATTTCTAGCAAAAAAAAATTCAAGAAAAAAAAAAAACCGCTCGGCCTGGCACAACCCAGACCGGCCCGGGTTTTAAGGGGCTGCATGAGAGTGGACAGTTTTTGGTTCAACTGGCCCGGTCAAACCCAAAACCATTCCTTCATCCTTCCTTGGATCTTCATCCTTCCTTGGATATCCATATGTTGGTCAATGGGTTGGGTAAAACCCTTGGATTTCCGAATAAATACCACCTAAATGCACGTCTATAAAGTACATGAAATCGGGATGCATCCCTTGGATTTCCGAATAAATACCACCTACACGTCTACAAGGTAATAAGGTACAAATGACCGATATTGGGCAACAGAAAAAAACTACTGCTTGTTTTTCATAGAACTGCATTTCAACTCAGTTTCGTTTTTATTTAAAGACACACAAGAACTCAATTTGAATTCAAATAATTCAACTCCAGCTCTATACCAAACATTAATCGCGGACCTTGATCATTTCACTACCGTACAATACAATAACCGATAGTGGGCAACCAAAAAAACCCGGTCCAATACTTAGGGCCCAAATCGACACATGCCCAAATCCAACAGCCAAAACTAGATAATCACGTATTGGGCCTTGGGCCATTTCAGTTCTTCTTGCCCAAATCAAATCTATCTAGGGTTTCCATCCAGCTCAAGATAATTCAATTCAGCTCATCATCTTCGATTCAAGGTAACACCTTTCTCAATTGAATTGCTTCTCTGTGTCTATTGCTTCAATATTTGAATGAAATTGTATGCTAATTTTTACGTTTCCGATTCAAAGGTAATAACTTTCTCGATTGAATTGCTTTTTTGTATATTGCTTCAATATGTCACTGTAATTGTTTGCTGATTTTTACGTTTTCCATTAATTTATCCGCAAGTTCGTAGCTTTAGATTATTACTATACCAATTTGTTTTTTTTTGTGTGAATTTTACTTGGTGCTTTATTTGCAGTGTAGTTTTAATCTAAGCAATTTATGGTTAATTGAGATGAACTATTCTCAATTGTGCTTGGTACACAGAAATTTTCACAACTAGTGCACCAAAGAGTGGAGTGAAATGGCTCTAGGGCTTCTACTGGGAATTGGAAGAGCAATGCGTATTAAGAGAGCATCATCACTTAATATCCTCACATCCAAGACGGGCCCTCGTGGTTATTATAAGGGGAAAGGGTGCAAGAATACTGGTTTTCACACTCGCAAAGGTACGTTCATCACATTTTTCGTACTGTACTTGATCCGTCCTTGAACAAATGACACATTTGGTTTTGGTCACACAGATTGATGTGTAGAGTATGAGTAATGGATATAAAGTAGATTGGAAGTATTTGTTCACAAAAGATGTTGTCGTTCTTTGTTCATGATTTATGAGTGAAATGAAGAATTCTAGATAGTCTTTAAGTTTTGAAAAACTGAGTTCCATCTCAGGATTCGTTTTTATGGACAATTTTTCTTTATGGAAAGGTGTACGTGTTGTTTTCCTATAGATTTTCAATCTGGACATGGCAGATTAAGGATTAAGAAGCTTATACAGTTTATGATGCCTGCTTATTGCAGGTGGTTACGTTATTCAGCCTCACAAGTTGCCTAACTATGTCGTACCTGATTTAACTGGCTTCAAGGTATGTAAGCTTACTAATTTAAGTACATCTGTTTGAACTATGAAAAGTCCCTTAGTAGCTTGCTGTGGATTATCTATCTATATACTGGGTAATTCATACAGATACGGAGATGTTGTGTTGTATGGCAACTATCCTTCCAATATCTTGTCTTATATTCAAACCGTCCATTTTGTTTTCTCCTTGCATCACACCGTTAGTTAACCACATCCAGAACTCATATATTCACACAATGTGAAAATTTGCCCTTCTTTGTGCACCCGCGTGTTTTTTTCTTCCGGGTGCTTTTTTTTTTTTTCCTCCTAACTACTTGTTACTGTTCTCATGATATTTTCTTTTGTTTCCAGCTGAAACCATATGTATCCCTTGTGGAACCAAGTGAGTCTTCTGAGACTAAGTAATGGCCCACAGATGATCTCATTACTCCAGTGCATTAAGAACATAGCTATTTTCTAATGCGAAAAGCGATGTTTATATTCAGCCAATGTTGAGAATAATGAATTGTCAGTCGTGACGGATAAGGCAGTTCTTGCTGTGGCAAACTGACAATGTGTTTTTAATCTTGCATTAGTTCCATAGTGTTGTATTGGACACTTGGACTCAATCATGTAATCTGTAATGGATATTTCATTGGGCTGAGAAGCAGTTACAAGTCTTAATTAGGGCACACTTCTGTCGAATGATGGTGTAAGCTAAGATTCTGCACCTGTATTTTTGGGGAACCGCTAATTAGCGGGCTTTATAGAGCAATCTGGACCGTTTAACACCGGTTCTATCGGCCCCCAAATATTCCAAATATTTGAGCCTGGTTTGACTTTTAAAACATAGTAGCTACCTTTTAAACGATATCATTAATTGGTATAGAATTTGAGTGTTTGTTTTCAATTGAAATTGTAAATTTTTTGACATTTTGGCCTAAAACGGAGGAAGTGTGGGTCCACAAGTATAATGGAAGTCTAAAAATATGAACTAAGCAATACAAAAAAAAAAGGTTGCAGCCAATAAGTAGTGGAAAGGAGTACTAGAAAAATGATGTCTATCTCTTTAGCACGGAATTGTAATTGAGTAATTTGAATTGTGGTAAATTTTATGTATAGTAGCTATATTATAACTAATTAATTGGTGTAATGAATTGAGTTGTAAAAATCAATGAAGTTGGGAAAGTAATTAATCATGCAAATGGTCAATTCTCAGTTACAATTGAACTTGACTATAGCAGGTTGTTATAGAAGAAATATTGTATGGTTGGTTTCCTTAATAAGTTAATTATATTAATAGCCACAATTATCATAATTACTTGGGCTAATAATATTTATGAACGGACAATCAATCCAACCGTCCAACCTTCTAAATAAATAATTAATTTCTCTCCAATATATATACCCAACCTTCCAACCAACCCAACCACAAAAAATAAATTGTAGTTTATCCATGACCCCAACCAATTTAATAAAATATTATTATCATTTTAAATATTATCATAAAATAATTATATAAATAATTAAATATAATAATTATATATAATATAAAATCTTCAACTTAGATAAAAAAAGAAAATACAAGGTGATGTAACAATTTAAGACTACATTAATGAAATACACGAAAAACAATTACAATGATTCAAATATAACTTCAAAATAAACAACGTGGATTTGGATCAATCGGAGAGAACAAAAAATGTATGTGTTTAAGATATGACATAGTTGATAGAGTGAATTTTTCAAGTGCATGAAAATATACTGATACGAATCTCTATTCAAGTAGAATTTTATTTAACAAATTTTGATATATTTTTTATTTTTTTAAAAAAGATAATAAAAATTTACTAAAATAAAATTATAAATTTAAGAAAAAAAGTCCAATCGGGAGGGGACAAGCCCTCCATATTAATTTGCAAGAGGCACCAGCAGGTTACTGGTTGCCATTTTGATCGTGATACAGTAATACTGTACAGGGCATCCCAAGCTCAACAGGAAAATGGAATCACAATTTCAATCGAATTTCAGAGGCAACCAGTTCATTAGCCTTTCCCGAGTCAATCTTCTCTAAGTCAATTTCGTCTTCTGAACATTACGCGATATATTTTCATCCTTTGCATTTTAACAGTTGGAAGTCTTACAAATTTGTTTCATTTTGTAGGAGTTTACTTCTGTTCTTATGAATTATAGAACTGCAGATCTTCGCGTTGCTTATCTCTATACAACAATTAATACTTTTACTCTGTGTATCGAATAGTAAGAGTTTGATCGTAAATCTCCACGTTTGTGTCCTTAAGGCCATGGATGCAGTATTTCCTGTGTTCATTCGATTTACACTTTTCATATGGGCGTTATTGGGTTAGCACCGGTGTTGAGCTTTCGAAGCTCGGTATAGTAGGACGGTGTCACCCACTATAATATGATGATCTTTAATGAATTTTATGTTGTAAAAATTAGATAAATATATATTAAAATTTAAACGTTACAACACAAATGCATAATATAAAAATATTATATAAAAAACTAAACAAATATTGATAATACTAAAACACATGCTATTTATATAAAAACAAAATAATTATTCTTCCGTTTCAAATTGGAAGTCTCAGATTCAATTTTCGGATGTTCTAAATTGTTAGTCCCATTTTCTTAAATATAAAATCAATCTCCTACTTTATACATTATCCATTATACTTTATTCACTAGTTTTTCTACTTTATCCAATTATATCAATACTTTATTACTTTCTTTTATACTTTAACATTCTTTTCTTAAAATTTGTGTCCGGTCCCGCGGAACATCCAATTCGAGATGGAGGAGTATGTGTTAGAAATTAAGAGTCTCTTCGGACTCTCAAAATGTAAGGGGTATTTTATGAGACTTATGTTGTGTTCTCTTTAACTGAAAATCACTTTAGTTAAGTTCAGTTCAACTTTGTTTAGTTATAATTTACAATTTAATTCAGTTCAGTTCAATCAAGTTTAATAATTTCAGTTGAAGTATTCACATCGAGTATATTAACTCTAAGCTATACTGTTTAAAATATCTACAACGAACTCTCGGTATTTCCAGAGACTTCTCACTTAATTCATTGACTAAAACACCTACCACTTTGATTCCAATTAATAACTCCTTCAAAGACAAATTCCCACAGCACCGTCCTAATCAGGCAACAAATTTTCCCAAAAGCAAAAACCCCCCCCCCCCCCCTCCTCAAACAATACTTCTCCCTTCCAATTTCATTTACTAGTTCAACTGTTTAGTGATATTAACTTCGTATACAAATTACTCACTAATAATATTGACAAATGTAAGTATTATATTTAATTTTTCATTATATATAATTTTTTAAATTCAATATATGAATTAAATAATGTTTGACCCGAAAAATTAACCGGATACCGTTTAATTCCAGATTACCAAACTCTAATACAAAACACACACATCTCAAGACAACACATCAACTACCAGTCCCTAATCAGTCAAACCAATTAGCTCACTACCCACTACGTGTCAAACCGACAACACCCCACGCGGGCTCCTATAAATAGTTTAGATCTCATAATCTGACGCCATTACCATTACACTAAACCCACAAGATATTTTCATCAGATATTTAGAGACACTCAACAGATATTTCCTTCTCCCACGTGTCACCTCACATTCTAAATATACCTCTATCCAATCACATCACTACACCCGTCCTCCCCCTAAAAATCCCCAATTATTGGAATCCCCATCACCAATGCTTCACCAGGTGGATGGTCTCTGCATAAATTTATTGAATGATTAAAAAATCTAATATTACCAATCCAATCGACTATTTTACCAACGCTACTGTCTTTGTATTATTAGAAAATATTTCATTGGCTTCAGTAATATTTTATAGATTAATAAAATAAATAATTTTATTGATAGCATCGGTTCATTTCGGAATAGGCCGGATAAATAAGATAAATGCTTGTGGAGATACTTCCACGTTCTATAAATCCCTTCCACTCCAAGAAACAAAATCCCAACAACAACTGAACTTTTCAAGAAATGTGTCTAAAAATGGGTGAGAGTCCCAGTCCGAGTCAGAAGCCCCGAGTCACCGAGTCACCGTCTGAACCGGACGATTCCGGCATCCTGAACGAGAGAGTCCTATCACTCGTCTTCTCCTCCCTGAAATGGGACATCCACACTCTATGCGTAACGGCGTCCGTCAGCCGCAAACTGCGTGCACTATCTCGCCGTCTTCTCTGGCGCGAGCTCTGCCTCCACCGAGCACGGAGGATGATCAGCACGATAACCGGGACCGAACCGAACGTGAAACTCCTTGGCGGGTGGCCTGCTCTCGCAAAGCTCCTGTTTTTCTGCGGAGGGTGCGAGTCCACTCACCATTTCCAGCTAGCCCACCCCTCCCCAGGCCACTTTGTTAAGTCGACCCGGTTCTCGAAGACTTCGGGTAGGAGCTTCCTGACGAAGAGGTGCAAGGGGGACGTGTTGTTCGTGAGTGACCCGTGTGAACATGGAGTCAGGGGCGGAGCCAGGAGGGGACATCGTGATGCGGACGAGAAGCAGGATGATGTGGGGATATTTAGAGGGGTGTTCGGGGGGTTTATGAAGTCGAGGACTAGAGACTGTTTAATTAAGAGACAAGTGGAGTTCGAGGAGAAGGTGAGGTGTGCGTACTGTGGGGCGAGGGTCTGGAGTATGACGAAAGCGAGGCTGATTGCGAGGAAGAGTGCTGCGAGGAGGCTCGGGTCGAGCGATGATGAGTTAGAGTATTTTGTTTGTTTGAACGGGCATTTGCACGGGACTTGTTGGCTCGTGCCACTTTCGGATGAGGAGGAGGAAGATGAGAGTGATGATGATGATGTTATTGGTGGTATTGGGTCTAATGGTTGTGGTAATAGTTTTAGAAATCGATGTGAATGATTGTAATTGGAAGTTTAGTGTTGCTTTCTGTTGGTGTTTCATGAATCATGATATTTGTGATTTTATGCTCTGCATCTACTTACTTAGTTTCATGTTATTTCGAAAACTAATTGTTCGTTTATCTAGAACAAGTGCAAACTCGAGATGTTGTGGTCGTTTTAATTTAACTTTTAACGTGTTAAATTTGATTAATGAAATAGATAGTGGCATTTAATTTGATCCAAGTAAAAGCATGTAGTCATTATGTTTATACCTCTGATTTTTAGAATTCTTCTTAATATGCCTAGCACAACTTAAACCACAAGACACAAGCTACATATCTCTCTGCAGATGGAGAGAAAATTGAAATGAAGACTATGGTCCTGCTTTGCAAGCTTTTCCGGATCAGATGCTCCTGCTTCCAAACATGTTAACTTCTGCTCTCCAGAGTCCAGGCCAAAGAGTGAAAACTTATACTTTTGATTCACATCTGTGTTTGCAGCCCCTCCATCCGATATATGCTTCTTCAACTCTTCGATTCTCGACTTGACCAGCTCACATATGTGCTTCCAAACATGTTTCGATAAAATGGTAGTACGAGCAGCTTCTTTCGGAGTGATAAAAGACTGTATGTGTTGGATGATTGGTTGTTCCAGGTAAGGCATATCGAATCCGTGATCAGGCCTGACTAAGACCCTGTCCGATGTGTCCGTAATCGGGGTAGGTGCAACATCATAGTTTTTGTTAGATGTCATGATGAGGCTAATATAACATCCGAGTGTTTGAAAGAACTCAACTAGCTGGTGTATATATAAGTTGTGGTCTGGAGATATTTCAGGTTGGGTTCAGATAAGGAAACCAAATAACCAATTGAAGAAGGAAACCGCATAAGGAGAAGATGACGACGATGGGAAAAAATCATTTCCGTCGGATTCTTTAGAGAAAATGGGAGAAAGAATGACGACGATGAAAGTGATGGAAATGGTGGTTAGGAGTAGTGGAAGACAGAGGGGTTATTTTGTGGTTTATTAAAATTTAGGAAGTATGATTTGGCATGATTTTAATGGCAGGTGAGAAAGGGTTTAGGGATGAAAATTAATTTTTTAGAAAATAATTTATTTATGACCTAAAAAAAGAATGACGTCATAAAAGATTTAAAAAATCGACTTTTGACTTTTTAAATGTTGGTTAGGTTGACTCGTTGAATGTTAGTTGACAATTAATAGGATCTATTCATTGATAAGAAAAAGAAAAAACTGGAACGGAGATTGGGTTGATGATAAAATACAATCCTGGGTCGCGAACAGTGATTTGATTGATGATGAAGAAAGAGAATTTTTGGTTCAGTTCTCCGCCTTAACGACAGAACAAAGGATTGATCAAATTCTATTGAGTTTGACTGATAGAACTGAAACCAAATGCAGTTTACGGGGGTGTTTATACATTTATGTAGGGCTGCACAACGGACAGATACGGATCAATCCGCATCCGTTTCCGGTCAAACAGATGGAAAAATAGTCCATTCGTTATCCAATCCATTCCGAGCGGATTGGATATGGATAAATCCACCGGATAACGGACAAATCCAGCGGATATCCGTATCCAGTAAATTTAAAGAAAAAGAAAAGAAAAATAGGGCAATAGAAAGGGAAGAAAGAAGAAGAAAGAATAAACCCTTGCTCCAATTCACTCTTCTTCTTCATCCACCGTCACCTTGCTTCCGTCGGACCATCACTGCTCCGTCGCGCAATTTCATAAGATCCGGTCAACCACCGAGTGCCACCGCCTCCTTATGGTTTACTAAAACAGACGGATAAAACGGATATCCGCGAATATCCGGTGGATTTATCCGTTTTATCCGTTCAAAACGGATGTATAAAAATCTCATCCGCGACCCGATCCGTTTCTTAACGGATCGAATCAACCCGGTCCGTTTTAACGGATATCCGGACCGGATTTGTTGATCCGGATGAAATGAACATCCCTACATTTATGTTTCAAAAACCCTAACAAATTGGTAGTAAAATGAAAAATTGGTCATTTAAAGGGGGGTTTTTTAAATTAACCCTACTTATTATTTCCATAATTAACCAACTAATTCCTTTTGTGATAGAAGTTGTATCAATTTCGGTAGTGTTATTTCTCGAGTCGAGCCGAATCGAGTATTTTGATACTCGAGCTTGAGCTCGAACTCAACTGACCCGAGCTTCGGCTCGTTAACAAAACGAGCTCGAAAAAATACGAGCCTTTTCGAGCTTTAACGAGTTTTTATCAATAAAAATATTAAAAATATATATAAAAAATTATAAGTTATTAAAATAATTAATCTTAACGAGCTTTATCGAGCTGAGCCGAGCTCAACTTGATAACGAAATGAGTATGAATTCGAGCTCGACTTGAGCTCGAAATAACTTATTGAGCCAAGTCGAACCGAGACCTTGGTAAGGCTTGGCTCGCATAACTTGGGACCTTCTATCGTTAGTTAAGATGTCGCCCTGACTAACTTCAATCACCTATTTTGATCCATCCGATTAAAATTTTAACTGTAGAGATTAAATAATTTGCTACATTTTGCACAAAGTGTTGTTATGAGACGTCGCTCGTGTCGCATGAGGTGTTGCACTATGTGTTACTTCAACCATCTATATCGTCTTAAATGATTTAAATTCATCAAAATAAAAAACATTAAAATGTATGTTTAAAATCAAAATCAAATGAAAGAAAATAATCAAATTAAATCAAACCAATTAAATTAAAGTAATCCACAAATTAAACCCATGATCATCAATCCTCTCCAAGCCACTCATCATCGCCAATTATTATCATCTCAAAGCACCCATTCTTGTGCTCTCGTAATTATCACTACAAAGTACAAAGAATTTATAATCTAAAGGGCTGTGAATTTAGCTTATTACTTGAGATTGAAAATGAGGCGCGCGATAGAGTATTCCTCTTTCAATTTGACGTGTTGAATTGGAAATTTAATTTAGAGTTCATACAATTAAATATTTTCAGAGTAAGAATAAATAAGTGATGTGGACATTTGTTTGTAATTATTATTTTAAGGTATAAATTATACAAACTATAAATTTATATAAATTTATATGTAAATATATGTTTAATTTATTTTTAAATTAATGAAGAAGTTAACATTTTTTAATATAGTAACAATTATGGTTGAGGGTGATAAAAAATAATACAAATAAAAAATAATACTGAGGAAGATAGAGAGCCACAGAAAAGCAGTGGACACGTGTCAAGTGTCGACACATTGATTGATAATAGTCAGGAGGCAACAATATAATTTACGATAGAAAATTTGAGTTAACTTGGGGCTGATTGGAGTAGTATCAAAATGTCCATTTGGATGTTACTTGGGAATTTTATGTTTGGAGTAGCATTCAAATGCTGAAGATTGAAAATTGCTCTACTATTGCAACATTTTGCAATCAGCCTATAGTCTATTTGACACAATCAGTTACCAATCAAACCAATCATACCAATCAAATCAACTGAAATCAACTCAAACACCCAATTTACACCCAATTTGGTGGTTCAAATTTAAACAATCGAAAAAAACTACATACTGCATACGAAATGAAATAGGCGACGAAAAATGAAATTGTAGATGAAATTGCAGACGAAAAACCTCGATTGAGGGCATCTTCAGGGGCGGCGATTGAGAGCATCTTCAGGGGGCCACAAAAAGGCACAGTGACAGAAGGCGAGAATTGAGCCGAAACGCCTATGAGGTGAGCCGAAATGGTGGTGGTGATGGTGGCACACTGAAAGCGGAATGGTGGAGAAGAAAAGAGAAGAAAAGGCGGAATGGTGTGATGGAAAAGGCGCAGTCAGTGGAGTGGAGAAGAAGGTAAAAGGCGAAGTTATGGAGGAATGAAGTTATGGGCTGCAGATTAGGAGAAGATGGATTAGGGTTTTGATTAATCCCATTTAGTTCCATTTGGGCTTGAAGTGTGAACTTATTGGGCTGCAGATTAAACCCATTTAGTCTGTTTGTTTTGTCAAAATTTAGCGACGGACCAGAAATTTCGAATTATAATTGTTTCGATTATCCTGGAATATAATTTTATTATTGTAATTATATCTCATTTTAATATATAAAAATATTATTCCATATACGAATTACCAAACAACTTATTACATAATTATACTAATCATATAATTCTAACAACCTTAAATATAAATAATTAAACAATATAATATTCATACATATTTTATCAAATCTCAATACCAATTACATCATAATTACACCAATCATTTATCTATTACACAACCTATATAACAAACATATAATACTCTATCCAATTACAATTCTATACCAATCATAATTTTAACAATTCCACTACAATTCCGATCACTATTCAGACATTTAAATCGGGATATTTAAGTCGCATGCCAATCAACCCCTTACTTACTTTACCACCATAATTATGTTATACCATCCGCAGTTTTAGGGCTAACTACCTCAATAGGTTAACTAGTTTACTGAAAATGCTAAGGGGATTGACATAGCATTTAAATCACTCCATTTGGTTCGATAAACATTGATTTTGCCTAAAATACATTACAAACGTCCCATTTCAATTACATTCCAAACACAATTTTACTAAAATTCCATCCAAATATTCAATTGAGTACCATGCCAATCAGCCCTAAAATGCACAACATTATTACATTACATCATGACCAAACAATAAATCTTTGGTTTTTAATTTAAATTTCTTATTACACATATTTAGTATTCTGGTTAATTCACAAACCACTTTAACAAAAGAAACAATTCAGAACAACCTGCCTACTAATTACTAATGAATTATGAACACATAACTCATTATTAATGAGCTTAAGAACATTAGAAAACTAGGACTAAGAAGTACTCGTAAGAACCAAGCACGAAGAAAAGAAAGAACGGGATAGCTAACATACTACTAAAACTCCGAAATAGCCGATGTCGCGACCGCCTCCCGCCTGCTAAGCTGTAGCCTGTAGCGGTGCTGCTTGCCGATTGCCGCGGCCCTTTCGGTGGCTATGAGTTGTGAGCGACTCAATTCGGTGAAACCCCAAATCAAAATCAAATTTTCAGGTATTTGTTTAAGTGATAAAGGGAAACCCAGATTTCTAATCTTCAAAATTTTAGGAATTGAAGGGATGGTTTAATGGGTTGAGAGGCTGGAGATTGAAGAAGCAAATAAATCGAGAAGGTAGAATTGAAGCGACGGCCAAATTCAATGTGTTGTTTGTTGTCTATGCACCTTCACTCTCCTCTCTCCGTTTTTCTTCCAGTTTCTGTTTTTTTTTAACTGACCCTAGTATTGAGCCCTATTATTTGGACATTAGGCCCTAGGCAAGGCAATACCCGGCTCGGTCGGGCTTACCGCACATGGGTTTAGCCGCGCGTGCATCTAACATTCTTATAATGTTTAAATAAATTTACACTTCGCAATACATAATTAATATGTTAATATACACTTTCATATACTATTATTAATATGCACTTTTTTATATACTAGTATTGAAATATTTAACGTAACTTTAGGGTTGAACATGTGCTGAAAGTGACATTAAATATGATTATGAATTATGCTATATACAATATATAACACAAAATATTCTATTACAAATAATTAAATAAAATGTACAAAAACAACTGTCATGTGACCATTTTCTATTGAAATTAAGGTAAGTAAACTAAAAAAATTATGAAAATAAATCATTAAAAATAAGAAATGAAACTTGATCGCATGAATAAATGTTTATATTTCTAATCAACTACGCTACATGTTACTATGACATAATTATTAATGTCTGTATACAATAATTTTTTTCAATCATGGAGAAAAAGTGATTGTAGCCGAGTGGTAGCTGAGATGTTCGTAGTCAAGAAGTCACGGGTTCGATTTCTTGAAATGGGTGATTTTAATTTATATATGGAGAATGGTGAATTGAGCCTAGCGAATATATTGATGATTAACATTGTGTTCTCTTTAACTGAAAATCAGTTCAATTTAGCTAGAGAGTACAACCTAATTAGGGCCTATAAAAATATGATAGGGCCATGGGCCGGGCCTCTAGACACCCAACCCGGCCCATTGCCATCTCCAGGTAAATTAATTTTTAATATTTAAATTATTTCACTTGTCAAGTTTTGAATTGTATATTAACGATAGTACAGTGTGACGCAATATTATGTTTAGTGAAACCATTAATGGTTGGTGTTGGCAAAACATGATTTTACTCACCTATTATTAGTGATCCATTAGAAACAAATAAAAGAATGTTCACACAATTTTTGGCATGAAAATCCTATAAAAGGCCTATTGGGAAGATAGAAGAGCATAGAAATAACAGAAAAAGTAGAAAATGGAGGACAAGAAGTTGTTAGCTTTTTGTCTCATGGTGCTCATGGTATCATCTACCGTTCAAGTTCTTCATGTAGCTGCATACCAGCAGACTACTACTCCGACGCCAAATTGCGTAAGCGAATGTCTTGGAGCTTGTAAAACTGTCCAATTTCTATGTCAAGCTAAATGTGGTCTTGTGTGTGCTAACTCTGGAATTGGAGGTACGTACATACATATGTTTCATATTTCACTAAATCCTTATTATAATCTTGATGATGTTGAAATACGTTTAAAAAAGTTTGTGTTGTTTTCGAAATAAATTGAAAAGATTTGTGAAGGCAATGTGCAATTTCATAACCGATTTTTTGTTGCAAGGAGTACCTTATAAACTGTTTCGATAATTTATGTCTTGTTTATGAAAGATTTTAAATACATATATAACTTTTTTATATGTATGCAGGACATTATAAACATAAATAAATCTACTGGTGACAAAGTCAACTTGGATTTCAACAACTTTACAAGATCTTCGTAGTAATTTTGTGTATATTGATAAATTATGTAATTTAACGAACACTTTTATTTTGCTGACATTTTCAATTGTATAGGATACAAATGATCTTTATTATAGAGGTCATGCAATTACTTTTGTAAAGTTGTTTATACAGCCAAAATTGTATATTATTGAATCATTAAATCTTACATTTACTTATGGACTTGTAGAGACTGACTAATATAGAATTTGATTGGTCTTTTTAAATTGAAATTTAAGTTTTTATGTATAAAATATTCGATTTGAGTGCGTCTATTAGTATAACAAACGTGGTGTTTTAAAAGAAATTCGCATATATTCGAACTGCCGAACTATAAATTATAGTTCTACCTCAATAAGGCATATATAACTGCTATTAAAAAATAATATGTTGGTAGTAAAAGAAATGGATATAGAAGTGGCCCACTATTTCATTTTCTTGAAAATATTAGTGTGATACTTTTCGAAAAATATGGAAATTGTACTAACCTACACCACATACGTCGATCTACACTTATGCACATATTGAGACTTTATAATTAATTTGCTTCTGAGTTCTGAACAGACATTTTTTACTATTGAGTTCGTATCAATAATTTCCCGCAAATAAAGGAGCATTTCTTTAGTATGGGAAACATTCTCATTACTTTGCAATTCGCTTAAAATCGGGATAACTGTAAAATTTTACATAAATACAATTGTCGAAATTGAATCTATTATTTAACTTTCCCACCAAATAACCGATTCGTTTATTAAGGTATTTGAGTCGAGCTCGAACCTAATTCTAAACTTGTATAATCATCAATCAAGTGCTTTAAGCATATATGACCTACAAATAAAAAGAATCATATAACAAAATGAGAAGTAAATCAACTTACCGAAACAAACATAATGAAGTGCATTAATCTTGGTAACTACGCCACCCAAAATTAAAGTATCTGAAGGGTGTGAGTCATATATTATGCAGAATGTCATTCTTACAAGTTGTGTGCCCCTTTTCAACATACATATAAGTTTGATATTGAATTATACTTGATTAAAATACTATCTCCGCTCTAAATTCAACTTTCATCAATTTTGTTCAATCACAAACTCAACTTCTCGTTTATTAAATTAATGGAATATATATCTCATATTGTATTCACACACTTCTAATACTTTACTAAACAAATTCCCTACCCTATTCACAATCTATTTCACACTTTATTCAATTTATTATACGTTCACTTTCTACTAAATGTTTGTGCCAAAATGCAATGAAAAATTAAATCCTGAACGAAGACACTATATTGATATATGCCTTTTCCAATTTTTAGCTCGACAAAAACTCTAAATCAGTTGGGCCCGAACTAAAAAAATATAACAACTCGATCTATTAACAAGTTCAGTTCAAATAATGAGAAACTCCACTCAACATCACCCGATCCATGTTTTTCCGAAATTGTGGAATTTGATTCGGATTGGAAATAATCAATGTTTAGTTTTTTTAGTTATGTTTGCTTATGTACATAGTGATTGGTGAATTGGCGAGCTATGGCAGTCACAATAAATATCTAAATGTGTTTTCTAATTTCAAAAACCATTCTATAAGGAATTAAGGATGTCATATGTTTGTTTTACTAGCTTAATTAGATATTTAGATCTAAATCTCTACATCTTGATCATGTACTAATCAGACATATTAATGTTTAAAAAAAAACAGATATATTGGAGTTTGTTGGCTAAAATTATGTAGCAACCTTTTTAAGGTGAAAATGATTACTTAATTTTCAGATTTATATATATAGCATGATTAGAGGCGCTAATAACTACTAATCTCTTTGAGGTAAAAACTAACACGATGAATGGTTGGTTTTGGCAAAACATAACCGTTCTTGTTATTCTCTTCACCTATTATTAGTGATCCATTAGTAACAACTAACAAATCAAAGGATGTTCACAAAATCTGCCATCAAATTTCTATATATGACTATCAGCATGAAGAAACATAGAAGAAATAGAAAATGAATGACAAGAAATTGTTAGCCTTTTGTCTCATGGTGCTCATATCTAACGTGCAAGTTGTAGCTGCATATCACCGTAGGCCACCTACTCCGATGCCAAGTTGCCTAGATCAATGCCTCTCATATTGTAGAACTGCCTTTTTTATCTGTCAAGTTAGATGTGGTGTTTTGTGTACAAACTACGGGATTGGAGGTACGTATATCTCGTATTTCACTAAATTCGCATTAGATCTTGAGATATGTTTCACATTCTTAGAAAATACAAAAGCGACATTTCAAAATTAAATTCATATTGTTTTAGAAAATAAAGTGAAAAGATATGTAAAAGGCAAGTGCAATTTCGATGTTGGATTTCATATATTGCATATTGAGCATATGAAAAGCATAGATGTTTCGATACTCTACATTATGTTTATGCAAAATTTTAAATAAAAATATTATCTGATTATAATCTTTTCACATGACATCAGGACATTATTAGCGATGACCTATTGAACACAAAGTCAGCTTGGATTTCAACAATTAATATATATGTTCTCAACTTATAGTACTGGTTCCTTGCAATTTTATTGGTGATAAGTTTGCAGGATCTACTATAAAGTCAAGTAGTTTCTGTAAGAAAATATAGGACAAATTTTGTATATATTTATAGATGTTGTATGATAGGTAATAACGACCCCGCAATTTTATTGGTGATAAGTTTGCAGGATCTACTTTAAAGTCGAGTAGTTTCTGTGAGAAAAGATGAAACAAAATTTGTATATATTTATAAATGTTGTATGATAGGTAATAACAACATTATATCATGTTTGACTTTATATTTGAATTGAATTTTTTTAATGTGATTATTTTTATAAAGAATTGAGTAAACTCAATTTTATTGTAAAGCAAACTAAGCGGAATTGGGATCTGCATGTTTGACTTCATTTTGGGTTTGTCAAACTCGATTTTTTACGCTAAATTACTGTTATACCTTTTTACAAAATTTAGTATATATTTATCTATATTAAATGTACAGTATAGTGAGCATATGTGCTCTTGTAGTCGAGTAGTTGTATACTATGGTTAGCGGTGTGAGTTATCTGAAGGGTTCTAGTTTCAAATCCCAGTTGTGGCAGAATTGTTTTCCTTTTTATCTTTACTATATTTCTTTGAACTTTCAACATATATATTATTATGTTCAAAAAATTAAATTTTAATTATTTTTCTTTCTAAATTCAACATAGATATATAATTATAACAAATATATATTTCAGATTCTACTCACTACGTATTTTTATAAATTTTCAATTTGTCTTTACCTTTTTAATTTGTTATCCTATAATCTTGTTTCTTAAACATCATTCTAATCCCACACAATAAAAAAAGCTATTCTAGATTCACTATAATTATATTTCATAATACATTAATTTATTTAACAAGAAAGAATAATATAATTTTTTTTATTAATTAACATGAAATATAGCATTACAATTACAATTGTTGAACAAGGTGAATTTATCAATCGGTTATAGATGCAAATCACCACCAATCTCTACACAGAGAATATAATCACCCATTTCGGAAAATCGAACTCGTGACCTCATGGTTACGGGGTGTCTCGGCTTGCCACTCGACTGACAAGAAAGAATAATATAAATAAAGTACATCATATGCTCATTTAATTAAATTATAAAACTGGCTTAAATTTTATATAAAAATATGCTCGTGTATTATATTGTATCTATCTATACATTGTATTTAGTGTAATTTCTAATCAATGTATCTTTTTATTGTAATTTAAAATTAAATTAAATTAAATTAATATATTAATAAAATTTAATGTTATATTATAATTATTTTTCGTTATCTCTGAACTAATTTTTTGCGTCCCTAATATTAAGAATCCGCAAACTTTACATGGCGTAGAATTGATAAGTAATAGTATTATGAAGTTCGATATCAGTAGCTCCCTTCCAGAGTGTTTTGTAGGCCTTTAGATGCGTAAGTCTTGAAACTTTGGAGTGTTAGTTATCTGCAAAACTTAGGGGATTTGAAGGACTTATTTGCAAGATCTAGAACAACTAAAGATGTTGATTTAATGTGAGTCCTAGGATCAAAACAGATTGGGAGTGATTGGACGGATATTTCTATAGTGACGGTTATTCAAACGTATATAAGTAGTCAGTTGTTTTATATTGTAAAACACTTCAATTCACTGTAATTGAGCATTTGTGAGCGGTTGAGATCATAGAGAGCTTGAATCGTGGATAGCAACTTGGATTGTAGAGTTGTGGTAATTCGATTGCAGCTTCGATCATTCTCTGTAAGCTTGTAAAAGTTTTTCGGTGAATTAGTGGAATCGTGGTTGTTTTTCTCGAGCAGTAGGCCGATGTGGCTTGCCGAAGCTCGTTATATATTGTGTTGATCTTTACTATTTTTCTTGCTGGTTAACTTTGTGTATTTGCTTGATTTTTATTCTCGTCGCCATTTTTCATTATTATCCGTAATTCGTATTTGATTGATTAGTAATCCTAACAAGTTGCGCCGTATGTGGGAACGGATTAACCGTTTGTGTTTTACTGATTGTATTATATCACAATAGTCATGAGTTCTACTCGATTTGATGTTGAGAAGTTTATCGAAAATAATGATTCCGGTCTATGGACAGTTAATATGTGTGCATTACTTGTACAACAAGGTGTGATCGAAGCTTTGAAAGGTTCTGACAAGATGAGCACTACTTTAAGTGCTGAAAGAAAGGTTGAAATTTTGGAGAAGGTACATAGAACTATAATTCTAAGCCTTCGGGATAAGGTGTTGAGAGAGGTGTCTAAGAAAGACACTGCTTCTCTATGGCTTAAATTAGAGAGCTTCTTCATAACTAAATCCAAGGCAAATAAGTTGCACATGAAACTAAATTTTATCAACCAACTATTTATAATTCAACAAACTTTCATCTTTTTATCTACTATTTTTTCTCATAAATTTTTTTATTTATTATAACAATTTTGAATCAATAAAATGACAATATAAAATTATTAAATATCTAAAAAACTCTTATACGCAATTTCACGCTTACATACCTCATATAAAAGTAATTCTATAAAAGTTATAAAATTTTAATTACATTCTACGCACAAATTAAAATTTATGAGTGAAAATGTAAAATAACTAAATATTATTAGCTGGGGCATTTTAGTAAATTTCTATCCATATACTATAAACGGGATAAGTGAAACGGTTATACAAACGACTTATCAGTTATTTTCTTTGAATAATTGTACTTCAACGGGTAAGTTAGATACACTAGAGTGAGACTCTGTCACATTTGGTACATTAAAGTGAGACTGACCAATTTGGGTACACTATTGCAACTACCCGTCCAATTTATATACTATGGTCGATTTTTCGGTGATTTTGGTGATGTGGCAGCCGGAGATCGTATTTTCCCTCCAAATACATATTTGACCCGTATTTGACTCGTAATTTGAAATTTGAATTTCAAACACGGGACACGTGTCGCCGTATCGTTAAATCTGGGACTTTATTTTTCTAAATAATGTGAAAATGATTTATATTTTAAAAATTATAAAAATTCATTTTACATTTTTTTGCAAACAATAAAAAAATAAATTAATATCGCATTAGCTTTCGCAATTTGACAGTTGACTCGTATTTTTTATCCAAATTGAAAACGGACACGTGTCACTCTCTTGTAATTTTTGGGTATAAAATGTTTAATATAATTAAAAAATAATTTAGAAAATTCTGAAAATATTTTAAAGAATATAAAAAATATTTTATATTTTATTACATATAAAATAAATAAATAAAAAATAAATAAATATAAAAATGCGATTTGCTACAATAAAAAAAGACGAATCAGTTACATAATCCAGAAACCCAAATGAAGATTTATTGTAGCAAATTGTATTTTCTATTTATTTTTGTTTTTTTAATTAATTTTATATCTAAGAAAATGTAAAATATTTTAAAATTGTGTTAAACAATTTATACCCATAAATTCACTAATGCGATTTTAATTTAATTTTTTT
>JAYMSP010003428.1:0-19784 GCA_036897095.1 Plantago elongata
CCCCCGGTCTTTACCTTTGCCGTTATATGGACCAACATAGCCTCTGTACAATATTTCGTCCGAATCACGCATGGCCTTCAGAGCAGCCAATCTTTCTTTCTCCTCGTCCGAATCATCATCTTTGGCCTCTGAAATAGGTAGTAAATTCGGATCCAGGAGATAGTAAAGTTCTATTGAGAGCAGGAGCTACACCATTCTGTCTTGCCATCTTGGATAGTTCGTACCATCAAATCGATCAAGTTTGATGGAGTCCTTCTCCTGGAACAACACCTTCATGTTGTTTGTTCATGTCTGCCTCAATATGGAAGTGTTGTTTTTCATTTGTTAGTTTTGATATTGGAAATAGACTGTAAATTGTAGAACCTTGAGGCGTGATATCACTTTTCGAAAAAAAAAATTCCAGCACTGTGGAAACTTTTTCGCAGGATACAACAAGGCTCGAGAATTCTCATGACAAAGCGCAGAAGATAGCGAGAGAAGAAGTGATTTTTCCTTCTGCACGAATCTTGTATTTATAATGAAAATTGTGTCAGTTGGTAGAGACACAACCTTTCAGATTAACCGATAAAGTTTCAAAGATCATGTCTATCCATAATTTTTGAAATTTGAATAGTTTTTCATGAACTCAATTTTTGAATTTTGAACTAATTAAAATGAATTCGAAAATTAACGTCTGAATTGAAATTCAAGCCCCAAGAAGTTAAAAATTTAAATTTCAAAGCGCAAATACTAACTTCACTTGTATAGTGCTATAGGTGGCTTACCCCACCAACAGTTATAATCCCGATTTCGGGTCTTAGTCTTGACAATGGTTATGAAGCCTGATGAGTATCTTTGCTTAGAAAAAAAAAATCACCGAATTGCAAGTTCACAGACTATTCATAATTCGTCCAAGTAAAAATCAGGATAACAAGATATGGTAAAACCAAACATTGTCAGGCCGGCATCTGAAGAGAAATGCAAACTTCTCTCATTGTTGATGTTTATACCGTCACAAGTCTCACCCACATAAGTAGTAGTACTTGCTGAATTGGTCTGCGCAATATTGCAAATTCACACCAAGAATAACCTCATGTACAATTTGCTAACAATTTGCATATAGTACAAATCCACAACTTCATGAAGTGATACGAGCAAGCAATAGATTGAATTCCAGAAAGCAAGTTCAATTCTGATCCTGCTCAAATTGCATCCGCAACCAACGGACAAATTATGTACCGGGATTTAATGCTTTACCCTGGGATACCAACAGCTTAGCTTAAGCACCTGATACCTTCCATTAACGCGTTTGTATGTTCCTGCTTGCCAACAGAGACGCGAACATAACTAGCTAATTCTTTGTTGTTGTAGTGACGAATCATAACACCCATATTTGCAAGGTCTTCCTGTAAGAAGCACATGAGTGGAGTGGTCATATCATGTGTAGTTTCGACCATGGCAGAAAAATGCAAAATAACATTACAGATATGTCCCACTGCCTTGATTCTAAGTAAAAAAAAAAGACTACAAGATATTACTTCCTCCGTTCCAGAAATAGCTTCCCATTTTGCTATTTTAGGTGTCCCAAACAAAACTTCTCATTTTCATTTTTCCATTCATCCAACTTTAACATTAAATATACTTGAAATAAGCTCAATAACATTATTTTATCCTATTTCCAACTTAAAAAATCAATTTATACCTTATTTTCTCCACCAGAAAAGTAAACGGAAATCTCGAAAAGGAGGAAGTACTAGTTGAATGCATATTTGATATGAGGAGTGCAGAAGCCAACGTAAATATTATTTGTGTAACCAATGATGCAAACAAAAAGAAAATTCACCAACCACAGAATTCAGAAACTCAAGTTTACATACTTGTTATCATACCCCTTTTGCAAGAATACTTGAGGATTAGATATATTATTTGTGCAAATAGGAAAATCAAAATATTTTATTGTCCCAGTCAAGATTACCAAAGTATGAAGAAAAAATACACTTGCCACTTTTAAGATGACAGCTCGCTGTTATACCACGCGATCTTACAAGCATTGGTTCTCGTGATATAATAGTAAGCACATGGAATCATTTTGCATGGAAACTGGCACTTTCAAACTTAAAATTAAGACTTATTACAGGTTTTAACAGTGATGGAAAAACAGGTTCTCATAAGACTTAAAAATAAGACAATATTTACTGATGTTAATATAAGGGCATCCTGGGAGAAACACACCAACCATCAAAATATGTATAGTAGGATGGTAAAATACCCTGCCCAAAAGTTTGACCATTAGTGCACTCTTTAAAGTTTATGAAGGTGCACTTTCCATCCTAAAGTTTTAAATATCGTGCACTATATACCTCCACAAGCCTTCAATTCCGTAGACTATACGCCCTGAAGTTTTAAGGTGTATTCATTTTTACATGTTTCAAATGCAATATAATAAATAATTCGAACCATATCGCACACACATTGTTGAATTAACTCTTTGTATTTAAACTCCACTCAAGTGTAAACTTGGGGTGGAGAGAGGGGTGGCGGGAGGAGACGGTCACCCCCTCTAAACTTTTGAAATCTGTATAATTTATCACTAATTTAAGTTTATAGCTCCACCCAAATTCCTGAAATAGCATTTTCACAAGTCCTAATTTATATTCCTGACTTCTTCACTGAGGGTAGTACAATCACCGCCAAAAAATACAAAAAATCTTACTGTTAAAAGTTCAAGGGGTATTTTGCACAAATTGTAAACTTAAGGGGGAAGTGCGCATGAGCAAACATGCATTAAGTGTACAAACGATCAAACTTCAAGAGGGAAATGTTTTTTTTGCCTAGTATAGGGTTCCTCATAGAACTTACAGCTAGTAACTACGGCAAAGCTTAGGCACATCTGGACATAAGTACCAAGCTAGTTCAATAGTGGGAGCTGAGAAGTTTCTTATAATGGTAGCAAATAGTAAAAATGCCCATGCTTTCGTACCTTCAACTTCTTGGCATCCCTTCCTGATGTAACCTTGCACAGAATAAAGTTTGAATAACTCGGATAGGGAACGAGAAATGGTACTTCCTTCAAAAGCTTGAAGAGTCTCTCTCGTTCTTCCACGAGAGCAATTTTCACATTCTAGCGAAAAACAACAATATATAATAAGTACTTGTTCACAAAAATAGAAGTCTATACAAATGACAATCCAGTGCATATTGCTCCTACTACCTCGAGATAGGCAGGATTCTGTAATGCAGCGCATGCTGCAACTTCAGCCGCAACAGACACATTATATGGTTGCTTAGCCCTCCACAAGTACTCGATAATGCTCAATGGAAATGCTCCATAACCAATGCGCAGTCCAGCTAAAGCTGAATACCGAGAATTTGAAATTAATAATCATCAATGTATCTTGAAAATAAAATTCCTAGTTCAGCAAAAAAAATAAGCCAACAAGCAGTTGAATTGATTGGTTAGTAGATCAAAATTCTTTTTGACTATTTTCTAATAATAAGTTTAACAGTGCAGAAGATTTGATCTCAAGAGAATTTGTCCACGTTCTAATACTGATGAGGCATTGTGGAAACAAAAAATATTTTGTGGTCTATCCACGTTTACGATGATAATAAGAAAAGCTTTTTAGCAATTCAAATATGAATCATGAAAACAAAACTCTGTAACAATGTTTCATAGTTTAGAAGCTAGAGTTTTATCTTACAACAGTAAAAAGACGGAAAAAAAAAGATCTAAAATGATAACAAATAATATGGTTAACGGATAGAGCTAATAATGTCTTGGCATATATGAGAACTTGCTCGGATTCTATTTGATGCTCCATCCGTCCCGATGAATTGTTTACGTTTAGTTTTTACGAGTTTCTAAGATTGTATGCGTGTAGTGGTAACCCTTAACGAAGTAAGTGTCCCTCTGTCCGACAAACATAGGCTCAGACGGCTGGTAAGTGGTAACACGTGAATTGTGTTGTGTATAAAATCTATGTAAAATTAATAGTAATTTAATACAATGTGCCTAATATACACAGAATACTTGTACATTCATCATGCCCACAACAGTTGAATATACCTTATATAAGGATAATTTAGTAAAGCGAAGTAGATGATGTGCATTGATAAAACAAACAGAAAATGTAGACCAAACCTCTATCTTTGGGATGGAGGAAATTAAAAAAAGAGCTGATAGAGACGAAAATGTCAACTATTGTTTGGGACATGGAGAAGGAAAATACAAACAATTTTTTTGGGATAGAGGGATCATAAGAATTTGAATTTGAATTTGAAGTACCACACAAGTCTAAGATACACGATTATCACTATCTTCTAGATTCCACAATGCTTTTTGAGGTGTAGTAGTAGCACTTTCATGAAGAAAAGAGAATACCAGCTCTCTTGCTGAACGTGCGGAGCACTATAAGATTCTCAAACTTTTTTACCCATGTCATCTTAGACTCAAGTCCTGAAAATTCAATATAAGCCTCGTCCAGCACAACCAATATTGGTAATTTAAGTATTCTAAGAAGGGTTTTATCATCAATTATGCTGCAAAAGTTTAAAAAAAAAGTGTTAGTAAAAATGAAGCTATGAAAGTTTGTCGAAAGTACCAAACAAACACATGAAAGTAGTAAGCAGAATCATTTGCAAATGCACTATATAAATCTTCACATTGAATGGTCCACACAAATGGCAGTTGCTACAGAAATGAACAAGACGGGGAATGTATTCCCTCTAAAACAACAGTGTCCGGTATTGCTAAAAGAAGCTTCATTTTTATGTGACATCCTAAGATTTGATTAGGTGAAGTATGTTATATCAAAGAACAGAAACAGAATAGACAGTGATCATCAAGGTTGGCACAGGATTAAAAAGAGTGATGATGCTACTGCTACCATATTGTATTAAGAACGACCAAACAGCCACTGCAACTAGCTACAATGCGATAACTGCCTCTATTAGTGACTCACTTATTAAAAAAAAAAAATTTAAAAACTAGCTACAACAGTCTGGAACATTGAAATCCTAAATCATTTCATGGGTAGTGTAAAGCACAATTTGGGTCACTAAATCCATGACTATAAGACTATGAGAGATGAGCTATTAGACTCTACCCGACCCCATTGAACCTGTCCCACACTAGAGTGAACTTGAAACAGAAAAAGTAGGACTCCCGAGAATAAAGAAGATAACAATGTGCACTTTTTCAACAAGGATAGTTGCTTAAGCAAGATATCAGAAAGCATGGCCTCAGAGAAATAGTACCTTCCATCAGGGTTATTAGGAGAAGTGAGGAATATACATTTTGGTTTCTCCTGCTCAACAACTTTAATTATCCGTTCTACATCCAAACTGAAGTCTGGATTACGAGGCACTGCCGGAGTCAAGAAGTTAATAACTTGATTAATGATATGAGATTTATAATAGACAGGTTAACAACTCTGTGTAAGAGAGAGAAAGAAAAAGAGGGGGGGGGGGCAGAGGGTATGTTTGGAACATATAATCGGTGTCTCACCTATGATTCTACAATATTACTGCAAATGCGACATGCATGTCACGTATCACTTTGGTATCTTACTTAAATCATCATATATAGACTGGCGTGAAATGTGTTAAGCATAATATCATCAAATACATGTAAAAATAACATGAGGCAATTGAAGACATCAAGAAGCCAAAAACTTACCCTTAAGAACAAGTGCATTATTAACAGCTGCATCAAACTCATACATCGTAAATGTAGGTGGGCAGTCAACAATTTTGTCACCTGGTTCTAACACACATCTGCAGTACCAATCAAACAATAGAGGGAAAAAACAAAATGTTAAAGAAACGCAACCAAAATAAATAATGGAAGACATACATCAATTTATAAGGTACAAACCGCATAATCAAATCAATAAGCTCATCAGCACCGCATCCAGCAAGTATATATTCAGCTTCAATCCCAGAATCTTGTGCAAGTGCAGCTCGCAATCTCCGGCTTTCTGGGTCAGGATAAATATAGGGAAATCTCATAGAACCCAGAGCTTCAAACACCTATACAAGAATATGAGAGGTTTCAAAGTGAAACCATGAGAAATTGTTATTATTGTATAGTAGAATACATTTTAAAACAAAGAAGAGGACTTTGTTCGACATCTGACATACCTCTGGTGGTGGACCATATGGATTTTCATTAGCATCTAACTTTACTATATCTTCAGGCTTCCTACCAAGACGAGTAGACAGAACCTTCACGCATAACATTAACATTTAGCAAGCGAGGAAACGACGGAGTGTTTGGTTCCAAATTTCAATTAAGAAAACCCAATTCCAATTGAACTTTCGTGATACACAAAAACACAGCTGAAATTGAGTTATCTCAATTCCAATTCAGAAACAACACTCTAGAAGCGTTCTTGATCATCATCATCATCAGAAGAAGAAATTGCTCTTCTTGGAATGCAAATCAACAGTGACACATAAAAATAAATTAAGACAATGGGCCTGCAATTACAAACCAAGATTTCACAGCAAAATCAAATGTCAGCCCCCTGTTGACATATGAATTTGTGCAAAAACTACTCCGTTTCCTGATACTAATCACTACAAATTTTATCACATCTACAATTTGGTCAATCCAAACGGGTTGAAATCTGTAAAACTTACTTGTTAGCCTTAAACTCATTTGCAAATTTACCAATCACTGCCAAGTTAGTTATTATCCGAATAGAGGAAAGATAATGCAAAGTAAGAGTAGCAAGGTAAAATGCTGAAAAATGACCTCAAAAGGAAGAATAGGCTGATATGGAGATAGCTTGAGAAGATGGGGTCGAATGAAAGAAGCACCGGTGAGTTCGACCGGAGGAGTGGTGGCGGCAGAGGACATAAATGTAATTGTACTTGGTCGTGAAAATGATCTCCTCCGATTTCTTGATTCGTCCACGCAAAAACAAGATGGGGGAGGAGGAGTCTTGCAGAGCCGTAAATCAATTGCTCCCATAACCCTAAAACTACTCTTGCTGCTCGACCTGCCTGTGTTAGTTACTCACTCTCTCTCACACACACACAAGGCTAGGCTACTGATTTCTCTTTTATTCCGGACACCCAATTTCTGCTCCTAATTTGTCTTCCAATTCTGCTAGGACCGGTTTTTACTCGAAAAACCAAAATTACTTAACTCAACTAATCAAAATTTTAATTCGACTAAAGTGTTAAGATATTTGCCTTAACTTAAAAAAAGTATCGGTTCGAGGCTTCCAGTGCAGATAAAAACACCCCTGAAATAGCTCATCTCTAAAAGAGGTCTAAAAAAATGTTCTTCAGCTTAAGCGCATAAGCAAATAACCAAGTGAGAAATAAAATAAATTATTCTTTATTTTATTTTTATAACTTCTTATTATCCATTCATCGTAAAGATATATCAAAATTCATAAAAAATAATTATTTTTAAATAAACACACATAAATTAATAAATAATGTTATTTAAAAAAATAGACACTCATATTATTATATTTTGCACACATCTAAAAAGTCCTCTTTTATCAACTACTCCATACCTAAAAAAACATTCACTTTCTTTTATCTCTAGATTCAAAATCTATTTTACCCAGACTATTACTCTAATTATGAAAATACGCAAAACTCTCAAAAATTTCCTGGTTACTCCCTTTATTTCGATAAGAGCTACCTAGTTCTTCAATTTCTCTTCAATTAAGACAATTGGAATTAAAAAAAATAGCTTGTAAGAGGAATTATATTGGTGAAGGTGTATATGCGGATAAAATAAGCGAAGGATTGAATAAAATGATAGATAAAGTAGGAAAGAAAAATAATAAAGAATTAGTTAGTGGGGTAAAAACTTTTCATTTATGAGTTAGGAAGTTTCAAATGTAACCCAAAGAAGGAAAGTTCGAAAGTTATTACAAGAACGAATGAAGTATAAAACAAATATATGGACACCCAATTTCCTCCGAATCTTACTCAGAATAACCCTCCTAATCTTACTCAAAATAACCTTGAGCCCGAATTTGAAGCGAACTCAACCAATGTAGTCGTGAATTGGAAGCCTGTTAAAGACGTGGCCCTCGTGTCAGCTTAGGTTTACATGGGTGGAGATGCAATTACCGACACTAATATAACATGCGATACTTTGTGGAATGATGTTCTCAAGATGTATGAAAAATCCCTTCCTGTAAGGCATACATGTATAAAGAAACTCAGGGAAAAATTGAAAAGACTCAAATTGTTCTAAAATCTTGGAATAGAGCTTCTTTTGGTAATATCTTCAAAAGGTTGAAAGAGCAAGAAGAGTTGATCAATGCTGCAGAACTTGTATATTTTCATAATCCCTTTGATCAAGCAACCAAGAATCTGCAAGATGCTAATTGTCATTTTCAAGCTACTTTATCTTTGGAAGAGCAATACTGGAAACAAAAATCCAACTGCAGCTGGGTGTTAGATGGTGATAGAATTACTAAGTTCTATCACAGTATGGTGAAGAAAAGGAAGAAAAGAGCACATATATTTTATGTAGAGGATCAGGAAATTACTTGTAGCTCCAAGCAACAATTGAGCAACTATGTGATTAGGTACTTTGAAGCTATGCTATCTGACAATATACCAATTACATGTGATGCATGTTTTTGAATATACCTTCTTTAGTAAGTCAGGGGTACAATGTAGGTCTTTTGAGAGCTCCTAACATGAAAGAATTGAAAAAGGTTGTTTTTTATTTGAAGAAGGAAGCATCAGCTGGTCCTGATGGCTTCACAACTAAATTTTATCGAGCCAGTTGGAATGTAGTGAAGTGGGATTTGTTAGAAGCACTGCAACACTTCTTTGATGGTGCTGAGTTACCTGTGGGAATATTTGCCACTACTCTGGCTCTTATACCTAAGAAGGAATCTCCTATTACTTGGGCAGACTACAAGCCCATTAGTCTTTGCAATAATTCTCATAAAATCATCACCAAGCTCTTGAATGACAGGTTAGCCAAGATCTTGCCTTTATTGATATCAGAGAATCAGAGTGGATTTTTAAAGGTGGGATTAATATATGACAACATACTTTCAGCATTCACTGAATATAATGACCAGAGGAGGTAATGCTATTATCAAAATGGACATGGAGAACATATGATAGATTGAATTGGGTTTTCTTGGATGATATGTTAAAGGCTTTTGGTTTCAGCAATACATGGAGGAATATGGTGCAAAGAAGTTTGAATAAAAATCATTCAGTATATTAGTCAATGGTGCATTGCATGGTTTCTCAAGTCTGAGAATGGACTAAGGCTAGGTGATCCTCTATCACCTGCTTTATTCATATTAGCAGGAGAATACTTATCTAGAGGACTCAATAAACTGTTTGAGGATAATCCTGGGATGATGTATGAGAGCATTTCAAGCCATAAAATGAGTTTTCAGAAACCAATATTTTTGTGGGGAAGTATGGTAATGAAGAAAGAGTTCAGCAGCTGACTGGTTTCTCTGCTAAAAGTTTACCCTTCACTTACCTTGGAACACCAATTTCTATGGGTAAAAGAAAATTTTCCTTGTTTTTTACCCTTGGTAGAAAAGATAAGGTCAAAGTTCAATAGTTGGAATGTCTCTATGTTATCTCGCGGGGGGGGGGGGGGGGTAGATTAACAATGATCAAGAGTATGTTATCAGCTCTGCCCATCTACTTGTTGCAAGTATTAGATCCTCCTAAAACTATCATCAAGCAAATAGAGAGGATAATTGCAAGGTTCTTCTGGGGTTCTATCAAAGATGGAAATAATAAAGCGCATTGGATCAGTTGGAGTAAAGCATGTTTTCCTATCAAAAAAGGTGGGTTGGGCATTAGAAGGTTATCATATATGGTTAAGCTGTTAAGTTGTGGTACAGGTTCAGATGTCAAAACTCCCTATGAGCTAAATGTATGCTGCTTAAATATTGCAAAAAATCATTTTCAGGAGATATTGTGATCCATGTCCCTGATTCATCTATCTAGAAAAGAATGAAAAATATTTGTTCACTAGCTCAGGATAATCTTTACTAGAAATCAGGTGATGTGAATTGTTTCTTCTGGAGGGATGAATGGCATGAGCAAGGTGTTCTTAGTCCTTCTCCTATACAGTCTGTCAACACTACTGAATTGGTTACTAAATATATGGATAGTGATACTTTATGGAATTTGAATAAGCTCTCTGTTGCCCTCCCTTCTTCTATAGCTGCTTCCATATTTCTTAATTATCCATTAGTTGAAGTTGCTACAGCTGAACCAATCTGGAAACCTACATCAAATGGAGTTTTTGGTACAAAATGAGCATGGAATTAGTCAGGTCTAGAGATAGATTGAAAAATCTGTTGGAATTTTGTTGGCATGAGAGAATTCCTACCACTATTTCATCATTTTGGTGGAAAACTTGCAGGATTTGTTACCAGTTGATGAGATCATGAAGGATAAAGGAATGACCATAGTTTCTAAATGTCAATGTTGTTCTTAGGAAGAAACTATTAATCATGTTCTTATGGATAATGGAGAAGTAGAAAGAGTTTGGAACTAGTTTTCTCATCTATTTTAGGTGGATATTAGAAGTGATATATCTATTAAGGTCATGTTAAAAGTTTGGGTTGTTTCATCCGATGTAGTGGTTTCAGGCCACGTCAGAATAATTATTCCTATGTTAATTGGATGGTTTTCTTAGTTAGCAAGGAATGATGCAAAAACAAGAGTTCACCAATTAAAGTTGAAAACATCATCAGGAAGATAATATCTGAGTTACAACACAACATTTGGCTAAGCCTCATAAGCTTTCTCAATGACAAGGAGATCTTCAAATTGCTCATCTATGGCAGGTATCTTTTCCTGCTGCTGTGTCCACTAGAACCTTTATTGTGAAGTGGGAAAAACCTCCTATGAATGTTACAAAGCTGAATTCTGATGGAGCTTATTGCCACTATTCTCACAAAGCTGCAGTTGGGGGTTTGTTAAGATCAGATGATGGCAGGATCATAAAAGGTTATTAGAATTATTTGGGTATATCATCTATGCTTAGAGCTGAGCTGGAAGGGATATGGAAAGGTCTGCAACTTTGTGCTTCATTGAATAAAAATCAGGTTATAGTTGAGTTTGATTCCAAGACTGCAGTGGGGTTCATATAAAACAGTAAGCAACAATGGAACTGGAAGCTTAATGCCACTCTTTCCAAAATTCTGAATATTAATTGCAAAGAGTATGCAAGTGTCTTTCAGACATATTTTTTAGGGAAGGAAATTCAGTTGTTGATTAGTTAGTAGGTAAAGCTTTGAATAAAAAGATTGAATGGAGTGTTTGACTCTGTTGAGCTTCCTTTAAAGGTAAACAAATTGCTTATGCTGATAAGAGTGGTGTTCCTTATCCGAGGTTTGTTAAATGATTTCCATTCTACATTGTTTTACTAGGATAGATTTGTCTCCCCTGCCTCTTGCTACCATTAGTTATAACTCGTCCTCAAGACAATTAATTAGTAGCAGTGTGGGTATTCTCTTGTTTATTCATCTCAGCCTCAAGGGAGGCACTCTTTGGTCTAATTCCTTTCATCTCCTCAATTATATTTATGTCATTGTGCTTATATGGTTTTTAGTGGTGTTAGCAGTTAGAGGTGTTAATGCTTGTATGCCTGGGTAGGAGTGAGCACCGGGTCAAATCCGGCACAAATCGACCCAACCTGAAATGGACCGGAAAATAATGGGTCGCCCTTTTTGAGCTCGGAGCCCGGATCATATTGGACAGGTCCAGCTTGGACCGCACCCGGATTTACCGGGCATGTCCGGTTGGACCCGTTTTGACCCAGATAAATGCAAAAAAAAATAAAAAATACTATTGAATTAAATATATTAACAACACTACAACAATACATCATCAACAACTCAATTAATATAGATCTTCCATCCAAACTAATTCCATTGCACTTACACATAAACAAGCCAACAATAATATTTCCAATCCAAAGTCAAAGAAAGATTAATCAACAAAGAGATTTGGCAACACTAGAAGAGTAATCAATTGAGAGATTTGACACTCCACAACAACACTATAAGAAGTCAAATTGGAGCATATTAGCGTGAGAAGTGGTGGCGAAACGTCCAAACTGAGATAAGCCATGGTAGACCAAAAAGGTTGGATGAGGTGGAGATGTTGTCGTTTAGAAGTGGAGGTGGAGCGGTGGAAGGAGCCGAAGAGGTGGCTAAATTTTGTGATTTTTGTGATGTGAGGAGCAACTTTTCTAGAAAGAAAAAGGGACTGAAGTCTGAAGAGATTACTACTAACTAGTGTTATGAAAATAAAATCATAACTTTATTATTTTACCGGGCTATTCCGGGCTGGACCTGAATTTTCTAAGTTTTGACCCGGTCCCGTCCGAACCCAAATTTTGTTAAATTGGTGACCCGATACCCGGTCCGATTTTATAGGTCCGAGCCAGGGTTTTATTCGGGTCCGGTCCATACCTGCTCAGCCCTATGCCCGGGCTTCAGAGTGTTTCTTGGAGTTTCTATCATTTGGTATTCTCTAATTGGTTAATGTACATGTTGACCCTTTGCTTAGATTTTATATTATCTTTTATTGGTGATTATTATCTAATTATTGGGTCTATATCAATGTTTGAGAGGCTTGCAAGGAGTAGTTAGTTCTGGTTGCTTTGCTATGGGGCTTTTATGTTCAGGTATTGCTACAAAAAAATAATATACAACTTCCTTTGTTTTGTTCAAAAAAGTCAGAAAAAAATCAGACGAGATCAGAAGAAAAATAATGGACAAAAATATCAAAATCTTCTGAAGCTACAAAAAAAAGATATAACAACTTGTAGTTTTAGGATGATTTTGTTCAGGGGATGGAGATTGTATGTTGGTCTATGCAAGTGTGTATCTTTATACCTTGTTTCTAGCTTATATGGGGAGAGCATCATTTCTGCTGCATGTTTGTTACTAATTATTGAGAGATTAACTAGTACAAACTTTGTATATCTTCTTGCATTCGTGGGGTTGTTCTTTCAAGGTTGCTTTCATTGGGATTGGTTGGTTACCTTTTGGCTTTATGTTGGTGTTAGGAGTATTAAGAGGGAGCTCTCCCTTCTTTTCACTTTGCACAGTACTATGTCAGTAGCAGGATAGTTAGTGTATTTTTGGGAGGTCACTTGCACTCACATCTGTCATTCTGCACACACTATTTGGTACTACGTTTGGCGCTATATTCAGCTATTTGCTATCAGGATGAAGTTTTATTTGTCAGTAGTGGGAAGGGGTCATATGATTAATTGGATGTTTTTGTGTTCTCTTTTGTTTCTAAAAAGAAGGAGGAGAAGAGTGAAACATGATTGTACATTTGTTACTATAACTTTTTCTATGTATAGGATTGTTATTGTGTTGTTACATCAGTCTAACATAGATTTTTTTGAAGGAGGACAACTATTTGGGAGTTCATAACTACCACCCATTTCGTCATGATATACAGTATGAAGCTAATGATCAGGATTTGCAGTTTCAAAAGTCGGCTAAGCAGAGGGAAATCATATACAAGGCACTAGTGTGTGTGCTTGCTACCTCCATAATTAGTTTATTAGATTTTCTGCAGTTTAGGCAAGGCACTAGTGTGTGTGCTTGCTTTCTTTTGAGATAGCCTTGTTATTCAAGTAGATTAATAGAATATGCTAGTTTTTATTTGGTGTAGACATATAGGCCTATGGTTGTACTAAGACTCTTCATGTCTGTATTGGCATTAGCAGTATTAATAAGTTCCATTTAAAAAAAATGTATGAGAAATCCCGATAAGAAAATTCCAGTAAATTAATGAGAGGTCATTGGGGGCGACTTAACAAAAATACTTTGAAGTGCATTGGTATATACAAGAGTTACATTTGGGTGGTGATCATAGGAGGCATGATCATCCAGATGCACCGGATTCCAAGGAAGAAGGTCATGGCAGTTCAAAAAGATCAAGAACCGATGATGACGATCCTACAAAATCTGCTCCAGTAACTCCGGTGAGTGGTGCTATGAGAAGATTGGGTATGTGAATGAGAGATAAATTAATTGTTTATTTGAATAGTTCAGAAGTTAGGTTGGTTGTGTTCATTCATATTTGTGGTCTAAAAACGGTCACGACTAAGTACATCTAGAACAAACTAGTTTCCCTAAGTACATCCCGCCAAGTGTAATGTCTACTATGAAGCACTGTCGAATGAGGTATGGGAGGAGATTCACCAGCTCACAGGGTTTCGTAAGGGTTCCCTGCGTTTTAGATACTTAGGTGTTCCCATGACTAGCAAAAATCTTTCGATTCTACAGTGCCAACCGCTGATTGATAAGATTGTGGCAAGGATTCGACATTGGAGTGCAAAATTACTGAGCCGTGTTGGGCGGGTAAAGTTGATTAAAAGTGTCCTCTTTGCGTAAATATCGGCTACAGTGCCTTCCCCTCCCCAAGGATGTACTATGTAGAATTGAAGCCATACGTAGATCCTTCATTTGATCTAACAATGATACAATGACTAGGAAAGCTCCGGTAGCTTGGCAGAAGGTTTGCTTGCCAAATTCGAAGAGGGGGGGCGGGCAGATTTACAGATTATATCGCTCCAGGAATGGAGTCAAGCATGTATGATGAAGTTGTTGTGGAACTTGTGTTGCAAATAAGATAGTTTATGGGTCAAATAGGTACATATCTACCATAAGCCACAAGAGAGAGTGCTGAATGGTAATGCCCCACAATCTTGCTCATGGATATTCAAAGGTATCATTAAGTGTTGACGCCTCACTCGTCATATTGATGCTTGGGATTCCATGTAACGTCTTCCAAAATTAGGTATGGGTTCGTATATCGTGCCCTACAGGGGGATAGTGCTTTAGTGGGTTGGAGAAAGTTGTTTTATAAAAATAGAGCAAGATCGAAGGCTTAGATGATACTATGGTTAGCTTGTCATGAGAGACCCGCAACAAAGGAGATGCTACTTTGAATTGGCATGATACTGCAAGTAGTGTGTTGTTTTTGCTCTGGCATGGAGACGTTGCCGCATCTTCTCTTTGAATGTCCTTAGTCCGTAGCTATATGGTCATGCGTCTTTGCCTGGATGCATCCCTGTTAGCTGTAAGTCTGTACATTTTGACACTGTATTTCTTCGCTCATTCCAGATATGGATCTAAACAGGAAAGAATCATTTTTTATACCTTACGTTGATCCATATATTGTACCTTACGTTGTGACATGTATGCTTTTGGTATCTTTAGTTGTAACCGTCCAGTTTTAGTGCTTTTGTTTGGTTTTTTTTTTCCAATTTTCATAGTGTGTTAGTCAAAGATAACTGGACCATTAATTTTGACTTGGAAAGATTCATTTTTGGCACATTAAGTTTAAGTTGTGATAGTTTTGATTTTAATACCTTTAATTGTTACCATCTGTTAGGAATATATGTTCATATTTTTTATCAATCACCATATGACTTATCTTAGTACAAAAAGGTGACTAGTACTCTTTGTTCACAAACATTTTAAAAGAGGAAATCACTTAGTATGTTAGTTTAGTAAATCTTGTATAGGATTATTAGATCTCTGGATGTAATTTTTATATTTCGAAGAAGTCCATGAAGAAGGATCCTAACAATGGATTTTAATCGAAGATTGAAGACTAAAGATTGAACAAGGTTTATGAAGACTAAAGAAAATGGTCTATTCAAATAGACTATGAATGGATACCATAATGTATAAATGTATTTGATACAAAATACTAGTATATGAACATATGATATCATCGAGTACAGGAGCATGCGAGCTCTCATAAAGCCTCATGTGTCTGTTGAGACTAAAGGACAAGAAATAGTACAATGCATTTATTACATGGACAAAAATGTTTTTTGAATGTAGAGTCCTCTCTAAAAAATGAGAAAGTGATTTCTTAGTACTAATTTCGAGATATGAACGGATTGAATTTGAAGTATGTCTAACGGATATTATTCAAACGACTCTCAAATTCATCTATAAATATCTACACTTAGAAGCTGAGAAATACACACACGAACTACGCTATCAATTTACTTTCAAGCAAGTATTCTCTAGCATTTACTACCATTCTCCAAGCTTTTTGTTATGACCAAAGCTCGAAGAATCATCTAGTAGTTCTAAGTGTCCTGAACCTTTAACAAGAGATCGTTATTCGGGAAAGAGTTTAACTCTCAAATACCTTTCTGAAGCTCATTCTCCAGAAAGGGTACCAATTACTTGGGTCAGTAAAAGAGCAATCTACGGTATATTGAATAAGTGTATTAAGTAGACCTGTCTCTTCTAAGCTCCCTGAAAACATAACTGAAAAAGTTATACGAGAAGCTTTCCTGACAAACAACACTATAACCAACACCATCAAGGCGTGGAGTACATGAAGTACTTGATTTGGGAAATCAAGGAACAACTCCAAGGTTATCTTGAGTACATGAAATACTTGACTCGAGGAGCTAGGGAGAAACTAACTCAGGGGGAACATTTGGTTCCGAACCATTTGTTGTAGGGATCTTATAATAGGATTATTGTAAGGAGAATTCAATTATCTTCTCTAGTGAATTCCAGGTCTCAGAAAGGCCGAAGTGGATTAGTTGGTGGCTTACGCCACCTCTAGATACCACTATACTTCATATGTTATTTACTTACCCGTATTTATCTTTCAGCATAAAACACACACACATATTTACTACTGCAAAGCACAAACTCATTTATCTATTACTTAAGTCTTTCGCTCTCTGAATCAAAGTATCGTTTAAGTCTTTCGCTCTCTGAATCTAAGTATCAGATACCCATAAACTCTGGAAGAACTTGATTTTAGGTTTGTTACTCCCATGAGTGATATCGCTGCACTTGGAGAAAGTGATAGATATTCAAATTCTTAGAAGGTGGAAACTATGGTCAAAAGTTTGAACCAGAATTGGGAACACACCCAATACTTCTATTTCAATTAGGGAAGGCCATAAATCACACCAGTGGAACTCTTTTCATATTTAGCCACTATAAACTATGAGACAATACAAAGAGGATTTGATGCGGCTGAAAAGTTGCAGAGTGTTGCTCTAGTTTTCCAAGGTACTTCTGAAAAGAAGGATACCAATGAAGTGTCTGAAGAAAATGCTCTTCTGGTTTGACTAAATCTAGAATCTAAAAGAGGACTTTCTAGAATCTTTATGAATGGTTTCTATATTAAATGAATGGAATTGGGATAGGAATGGAATATAATGAAATAGAGCAACTTTGAGGTTCCCTCTGAAATGAGGCGTGGAAGGGGGCCGCTACGAAGAAGTTTCGGGAGTTACGAAGGAGGGTTCGAGCTCATATTGGTAATGGGTTGAGAATGGGAATTGAACTCTATGAGATCTAATCTTCCGTTGTTCCTCAGTAGCTCAGTGGTAGAGCGGTTGGCTGTTAACCGATTGGTCGTAGGTTCGAATCCTACTTGGGGAAATTCGATTCATTCTGAATTAATGAATTCAGAATAAAATAGAAAAAAAGAGGCTCACTTTGAGTAGGGACACATGAATAAATTCTTGAATTAAGAGATTGAAAAGAAAAGCAAAGGAGAAGCTAAAAACGGTCCAAACTATCATCAGTACAAGAACATTCAAATGAACAACTCTCTGAACACCCCGCTCAGAAAGCGTTTAGTACTGAAGTCGCTGGAATAGGAAATGATATTTGCTTCTATTTTCAAAAGCCTGGTCACTTCAAATGTGATTGTCCTGCTTTTAATAAGCTCCAGACAGGTAACAAAAAGAAGAAAATAAGTTTCAAAAGAACTTAAAGAGCCTTATTCACTAAAGAGAGAACGAAGATTCAAATTCAACTCGATGCTCTAGATATTGAGTCATAATTCGACGAGGAGGTCTCAGATGACTCAAAACTACCATCACCATAATTGTGCGAAATTACTCATGATGTGATTGATTTTGGTCAGAAGAAGAATGAAATGTGTGGAGTTGCTGAGATAATGGGTCCCGACATCTCCAACTTTGAAATGTGTCTTATGGTTGATTAGGTAACTAACACTTCACAATTCTTGTATTATGAAAGTGATGATGACAAAATCAAGAATTTGGAGCTTGTTAACATTGTACGAAAGAGAATTTTTTGTTGTCCAATCTAAAACTAAAGTTCTAGAAGAATGTAAGAAAACTCTTGAAAAAAAGGTTTCTTAATTGACCAAGGTATCTGAGATTAAGGACACTGAAATAACTTCTCTAAAAGATAAGATATCGGAGAATTAACTTTCTCATAAACTAGCTACGAACGATCATAATGAGAGGATGAAGAAGCTTCTTTCTGAAAATGAGGAACTCAAAAAGAAAGAACTATATTTTCAATCATATGCTAAATCTAGTGATACTCTCACAGGTTCAATCTTATTTAAGAGAACTATTAGGAATATATGTTAGTATTTTTGATCAACCACCATATGACTTATCTTAGTACAGAAAGGTGACTAGTACTCTTAGTTCACTTGAACATTGTAAAAGAGTAAATCACTTAGCATGTTAGTCTTGTAAAACTTGTATTAGGACTATTAGGTCTCTGAATGTAATTTTATATTTTGAAGAAGGCCATGAAGAAGGATCCTAGCAATGGATTTTAATGGAAGATTGAAACTGAAGATTACACAAGTTTTTGAAGAATGAATGTTAAGTCTCCTCAGATAGACTATGATCAGAAAGCATATTGTATAGTGTATATATTGCACATAACAAGTCTCTGAACATATGACATCATTGAGTACAAGAGCATGCTAACTTTCAGAAAGGCTCATGTGTCTGTTGAGACTATAGGAAAATAAATAGTACGATGTATTAATTACGCAGGCTGGAAAGTCTCTCAATGCATAGTCCTCTTTGAGAAATGAGAAAGGGACTTCTAAGTACTCATTTCGAGATATCGACGGATTGAATTTTGAGAATGTCTAACGGATGCTCCTCAAACGACTTTCATATTCATCTATAAATATCACCACTTAGAAGCTAGAAACACACACACATGAACTACGCTCATATCTACTTACAAGCAAGTATTCTCTCAAGCATCTCACTACCATTCTCCAAGCTCACTGTTGCGACTGAAAAGCTCGAAGAAACACTAGTAGTTCTAAGTGTCCTGAACCTATAACAAGAGATTGTTATTTGTGAAAGAGTTGAACTTTCGGATACCTTTGTGAAGATCATTATCCAGAACGAATACCAATTACTTGGATCAGTAAAAGAGAAGCTACCATATATTGAATACGTGTATAAAGTAGTTCTATCTCTTCTAAGCTCTCTGAATATAACTGAAAAGTTATAAAAGAAGCTTTACTGACAATCAACTTATAACCAACACCATCAAGGCGTGGAGTATAAGAAGTACTTGATTTGGAAAATCGAGGAATAGCTCCAAGGTTATCTTGAGTACATGAAGTACTTGGCTCTAGGATCTAGGGAAATATTCAGGGGGAGCATTTGGTTGGGAACCATTTGTTTGTAGGGATCTTAGAATAGGATTATTGTAAGGAGAACTCAATTATCTATTCTAGTGAATTCCACGTCTCAGAAAGGTCGAGTGGACTAGTTGGAGGATTACGTCACCTCCATATACCACTATACATGATGTTTTATTTACTTATTATGTATTTTCATTTCAGCATAACACACACACACACACACACACACATTTACTACTGCAAAGCACAAACTTATTTATCTATCGGTTAAGTCTTCTGCTCGCCGAATTTAAGTATCAGAAACCTACTAGATTTCGAGAAATAGTGTTTATCAACAAAATTTTGAAAAGACTATTCCCCCCCCCCCCCTTCTT
>JAYMSP010003429.1:0-19783 GCA_036897095.1 Plantago elongata
ATCTTGTTATAGTTAAGCTTTTACATTCAGTTACGCCTAGTCGTAATGTTCGACCTAACTTTAGGAATTGTAGAATGCCTGACCGTACCGATATTCCGCTGACTCTCTAATAGACTCTGACCCCTAGTATGATTTTGATTTGATAACCGAATGTGGTGTTCTGTGCCTGTTTAGTGTTACTGTCTGTCTTTCTGCACCTGTGTGTCTATCCTCTGTGTCCGTCCTTTGGAAATTGTTTGAATTTAGTGATCGCCAACCGGCACTTGTGATTTAACTTTGACCACCCGCCACCCGGCACTCGTGTCTACTTGTTGACCGTCATTTGGCAACCTTGTTTGCCCCGATACCTGTTGTTCGTCACGCTTGATTGTATTGTTCGCCTTTCAGCAATATTATTTGTCAGTGTCATCTGCCACTTGGCACTAGTGATTGTTCTCGTGTTTTGTCCTCCTGTTATTATGTTAGTACTGTAATCGCCAGTTCGGCACTGGTTGGAAACTTGGAACAAGTGACCACAAGGTCCCTTGTACGTATACCATTTTACCTGTTTGATCCGACCCTGGTAATCTGACTGATAAGCTTTTTGCGGCACACTGTGATATGCCTCCGTGGCATCCTGTAATACGCCTGTGTGGCTATCCAGGTCCGTCTTGACTGTTTCGATTGGGCCCAGGGACAGCTGGTATAGTTGGGGCCGGGTGGAACGGACCGACGGTCTGGCTATATCTCCTGTACCCACAAATCTCCGGACGCCCCAATGGTATCGCCGACATAGGTGATCGATATCGTTCTGTGTACCGGACCGACATGGACTTAAGCATGTCGTCAAACTGACTGTGAGGTCGCTCCTCGAAGGAGTAATAAGGTAGTCAAGTTGCCCTCAGTCGCCATTCTGTGGAGTGTATGGTTGGTATCTGTTTCGTGAAAATTCTGAAAATCCAGGATCGAGAATCTGTTTTGCGTGATAACTATTTTGTGTTTTCCTGTCAGAAGTAAACTCTATTTGGAATTAGTGTGTGTGTCTGTTTTCTCGTTTGTTTCCAAATATTATTCACTAAGTCTTGTGACTTGCCCTCTCTGACTTGTGTGTTCTTTCCATTCCCTAGGTAATGATTGCGAGAACAGGGTAGACGACCGGGTAGAATGATTAGGCGTTTAGTAACCAGACCAGACTTTTTCCTCTGCTGTATTTCGTTTATTTCAAAATAAATTGTATCGGCAAATACTTTGCCCTTTTTGTACAACCTATAAATATGATATAATAAATGAGTTTCTTTTATATTCTGGTTATGGTTTCCCCTTATCCGGCATTGATCGATCAACCGCGCTTCGGGCGGTTGGGGACCCCACCGAGGTGGCACCCGATCCGGTATCACCCGGACGGGCGTTACAAAATGGCTCGTAAATAAATTCCGAAAAAAATGTAAAATCAATTCTCGGGCAATAATGAAGGCGAACTAAAGCCATATAAAATTTAAACTAAATATTTTTATTATTATTTTATTACTCAAATACTAATTCGTAATCAACTGGCGATCGTAACTGGCCGTTAATTTCTGAATTTGGCTCTTTGTTAAAAGTCAAATATTTTCGCACTCATTAGTAGTCACTGATCAGTTACAATAATGATATTATATCGTATTAAAATTGTGCGGTTCTTACACCGGTGGAGTAGAATCTACGGTGAATGTAATACTATCGATCGAGTTTTGTATGTTTAATGACCCTGTCAATGTCAGAATAAGATTGTTGGATAGTACACCAGAGTTTGTCATCTCCTGAACAATTATGTTAATTTCGAAAATAAAAACGAAAATTTCCATAGTATATAGATCCCGTCCAAAATGATTTTATATTATTATGTATATATAATATAAATTTCCACATATTACTTTATTATATAAATTTCATCCAAGAGACGAGAAATTTTTCACAAGAAGTTGAGACGAATCAAAATAAAATATGGAGCGACGTAAGATCGCCAACTGTAAGACCGTCGCGACCGGGCTGCCCATTGTGAACAGTGGAGGAGCAGCCGTAGCTACTCCGCAACTTGATCAGTTGTGCTACAACCGATCGAGTAACTGTTTAGGGCTGGCCCAGGCTAGTGTCCCATCCGTTTGGCTAGGACACGTGTCCGGTCCTGATTGGACCAGCCATTTTTTTAAATTTATATGTTTATTAATAAAAATAAATAAAGGGATTATTACATAGGGCTACCCAATTAGAACGACATTTCTCATATTGGTTGTACTTAATCACACAATTAAAGATAGGTCTATAAACGAATTAAGCTATTGACCATCTTAGATTCGCCTTTCCATTTTATCACAACCAAACATGCCTTAACATTTCATATTAGGTTTTTACCCAAATCAACCATTAATTTTCACCAGAACACACTCCCGCGTTTTCCTTCTTCATCGTCTTCTTCTCTTGACTTCTCTCTCATCTCCACCATTGTCAACCATTTTTAACTTGAATTTCGGCCAAAAGAAGGGCGATTCTACCATTGGGACGCCTATCGACTACTTTGACACTGTTTTGGGAGCAATATCGGCGACTGAAACGTCTTGGAAGGTAAAAAAATATTTCAAAATTCAAATATTTTCATATAATTCGAGTATTGGTGTTGTTAGTAATCATATTCCGGCGAGAGTTATGGAAACATTTCACGCGACGTAAAACTAGGGTTTCTTGTTCGGTTTCGATTTAAGCAGTCTGCTCTTACATTGTTTTGAACAACAGGGGATAACATTTTTGGTTATTTTTTGTTGTGTTTGTGTTAGTTACAATGGCTGGAGACTGGACTATGAGGATTCATCATGGGAAGGACCAGTATGATTTACGAGGTATAAAACCTTCCAAGTATAAACTGATGAAAGATGTTGATGAATTAGTGTTAGATAATCTTCCACATCAGGGTTCTCTTTGTTTCACTATGAAGGCTAATATTGGGGGTAGTATGCAACATATAGAGATTCTTGGTGATGATAGTTTGAAAAATGTGTTTGCGAATAATAAGCAATATAAGGAGATAATGCTCTATTTGACAACTAAAGATGTAGTTTCATTGGCAATAGATATGTCTTGTACCAAAGTTATTAAAAAGGGGAAGGGGAAAGATGTTCAGTTTGATGACATTGATTTTGATTATGTTCCCCCACCCCAAGTTGATGAAACCTTAAAAGACTAACCTACAAGAAGAAGGTAGTTTAGGAAAAGATCTTGCAAGCCTACTCCTCCACCAAGATATGATCCTAACCCAACTGTCATCAACATAAGTGATGATGAGGACAATAATCCACCTCCAACTACTCAAAATACCCAAGCTACAGACAATAATCCACCTCCACCTAAATCTCCCACAACTCCAGCTCCCACAGTTCCTTCTCCACCCCCTTCTCCTCAACAAACTTCAACTCCTCCACCATGTGAACCAAGTCCTTACATTCCTCAGTTTTTACAAGAAACTCCACTGAAACAACATGCATTTGATTCAACCAATGTTGATGAGTTAGATGAACAGTTTGCTAGGGTCCTTGCTCAAGATGATTTTTTCTTGGGGCCTGACACTGTTGATGGTGGGGAGAGTGTGATTGTTGGTGATGCTGAAAAAAAGAAAGGGGAAGAAGGTAGGTAGGTCAGATTCTTGTAATATGTAGAGGGTGGCATATTATTGGTACTCCGATGATGAGTTCAGTAGAGGTGATGATAATGCAGATGGTAGAGATTTGAATGAGGGTGGAGTGGATGATAATGGTGATGCAAGGGATTTGAATGAGGATGGAGGTGATGTTAGTGAAAGTGATGGAGAGAAAGAGGTTCATGACTGGGAGAATGATGAACCTGAATTCCAGTACATGTATGATAGTGAGGATGAACACATTGGGTTTAAGAGGATCTCACCACATGCATCAGATGTGATGATGAGGAGGAAGTTGAGAATGCAAGGACAACTGATCAACCTGAAGCAACTAATGAACCTAAGGAAACTGGTCAACCTGAGGAAGCTGTTGCAAATGATGCAAATACTGAAGTTAATGACTTGGACATGTCTGATGATGTTGATATCAACTATGAACCATATGAAGATGAGGAAAACTGGATTGGAGATGAGTTTGAAATCAACCATGATGCATGGGATAGAGAGTTCAAGGAAGGGGATACATATGGAAGCATAAAGGAACTAAGGAATAGGGTGAAAGAATATGTGATAAAAGTGAGATTTCATATGAAAAAGGTGAAGAATGACAAGGCCATATTCACAGTTAAGTGTGAAGGTGAAGGTTGCAAGTGGAGACTACATGCATGGGTTATGGAGGATGAGGTTTCTTTCATGGTTAGATCATACAATGGAGTCTACTGTTGTGTGAGGAAAGTGAATAACAAGATGGCAGATTCAGGTTGGCTTGCAGTGAAGATACTTCATGAACTAAGAGAACATCCTAACAAATCTGCTAAGAAGCTGGAGAAATGGGCTTCACTCAAGCATGGAGTGACTATACCCTACATGAGAATGTTTAGGGCTAGAATTAAAGCTATTGAAATTCTTGGTGGTAACCCAGAAGAAGCATTCAGATTGGCCCTAAAGTATAGGGAAATGTGCTTTAGAACAAACCCTGGTTCTATAGTTATATTGGAGACTACACCTGCCATTGAAAGACCTCCCTTGTTTAAGAGATTATTTTATGGAGGCATTGAAAAGGGGGTTCTTAAATGGTTGTAGCCCATTCATTTTCTTTGATGGTTGTCACCTTAGAGGTAGGTATGGTGGGGTTTTATTGAGTGCAATAGACACTGATCCAGATATGGGATTATTTCCCATGGCATGGGCTATTGTAGAGTCAGAATGCAAGGACTCTTGGGGTTTCTTTCTAACATGTCTTGAGAGGTTCATTGGACCATGGGAAGCTGACAAGCATTGACACTTCATGGCAGACAGGTGCAAGGTAAGCTTATGGATTTATATGTAGTATTTATTTTCTTCAATGGTTCACTTACTAACTAGCTTGTTGTTTGCAGGGTTTGGTTCCAGTAATTGCTTAAATGGCTCCAAATGTCATTAACAGAAAATGTGCTAAGCCCATATATGACAATTTCAAGACAAGATGGGGTAGTATTGACTTGAGGAGGTATTACTGGCAATCAACAACTGCATACAACTATTATGACTTCAACAAGGGAATGCAGAAAATGAAGAATTCAAAACCTACTGCATATGACTACCTAATGAACATCCCATTAGCATTTTGGGCCAGGCATGCTTATGATCCCACAATGAAGATTGATCATTGCACCAACAACTTGAGTGAGTGCTTCAATAGTTGGGTGGAGCCAGTTAGATGGTTCTTTGTGCTAAACATTATGGAGGTATTTTGGCTAAACTATTCATTTTGTGTTTACTTTATGTCTTATTAAGGTGATATTTATATTGTGTTATTGTGCTTTGGTTATACTGTATGGGGGATTAGAACACAAGTAATGCAGAGAATAGTGGTAAGGAGGAGAAATGGTGAGGTTTATTCTGGTGTGGTTATGCCTAGAGTGTTAAAGAAGCTTAATGATGCACATGATCAATCAAGGAGATGTTTAATTGTGTCTGAGGATAGATTAACATTTGAAGTACAAGATTACACATTCAAGTTTATAGTGAATTTAGAAAGGCATGAGTGTGACTATAAGAGGTGGGATTTAAGTGGGATCCCATGTAGACATGCATGGACTGCAATTAATCACATAAGGATGGCTGGGGAGACTTTCTTGAGCCCTAATCACACTAAGGCAGCCTACCAGAGAACCTATGACATCATGATCCAACCTGTGCCTCAACATAATTTCTGGCCACCTGATGTAACTAATGAGGAGTGTTCACCACCAATTGTGGAAAACAAACCTTGCAGGCCTATTGTGAGGAGAATTAGGCATCCTTCTAAGGGTGGATATAAGAGGCCTAAAGCACCTAGCAAGGTCCCAATCAATAAGCAGAGAAGAGCACCCAAGTGTGGAAAATGTGGAGGCAAAAGCCATAATATGAGTTCATGCAAGCCTAGCAACTCTATTGGTGATGAAGATAATGAGAACACTGAAACTATGACTGAAAATGTAACCAATAATGTGAGTTTTTTGTTTCATTTTTTTTTACTCTTATCATGTTAATATATACCATGTGCAAACTAATCTGTTTGTTTGTTGTAGGATGAAACACATGAGGCAAGTGGTGGTGGATTAGCTGGAAGAAAAAGAGCTAGGCAAGAAGATGTTGGACAATCCTCAAGTGGTGTAGGAAATTAAATGGAGCCAGGGGCAGAGGTGCTGCAAGAGGAAGAGGAGCAACTACAAGATCAAGGGGCAGAGGAGCAACTACAACTACATATGAAACAAGAGGTAGATGAACATCAACAAGAGGAAGAGGGAATGGTACAAGGGGAAGAGGTAGGGGAACAACTACAAGAGGCTTTGCATCATGGTTTTAGGCTATCCCCTCTATCTGTTTATTATGCTTTTCTTAAACATTGATTTTTGCTCAAGTTTGTTCTGGTGAATTGGTGAATACCACTTAAGTTACATTGATGCTTTTGATTTTTGCTTAGGTTTGTTATGGTGAATTGGTGAATACCTTAAGTTGGGTTGCTTTTGGGATATTATGCTGCAAAAATAGTTTATTATGCAACTTTGGTTAATGAAATATCATATTTTGGGATATTATGCTTGCATTCAAGATTACATTCAGTTCTATCAACTACTTGAATGCTTGGAAAATCTGCACAACTAAGTACACAGAAAAAGGTCCAAATTTAGGCTAATTAGTTGTCTAATTCTACTATATTGGTCTTCATGATTTCTTCTTGCAACTTGTGGCATGTTTCCTTGCACACTTCATCATGGACCTGTCCAACTTTCTCTTCTTCTTGCACATTTTCCCTTCTTGAAGGAACAAATTCACTCAATAGTTTAGCTTCCATAAATTGTCCACTGTTTGTGCTTTGCAAAGTTTCGGCATTGCCAGCCCATTCAGAGAACCCATGCACTGAACATCCCCAGTAAAACCTGCCCCTTTGTTGATAACACCCTGAAACATATAGAATTGTGTGCTTTAGACAATTCATGTTCTTGCAAATTGGTCGAGTACCATCCCAATCCCTTGAATTACCATGTTGTGTTGCCATGAGAGTGAGAGAGTTTTTCTAGTGTTTTCTTTGTGAAATAAGGGATTAAAATGACATGTTTAGGGTGTTAAATAGTCCCAAAATCTGTCCCCAACGGTTTTGTAACGGCTAGTTTTTCAAATTCTGGCGTCTTCATTCAATTACATGTAAGTAACTTTCAATCATCATCTATTACATATTAGTCCACACGTGCAGTGCACATGTGAATTGTTAGGCGCCATAAATCAAAGGTGTTTGGCCAGTATAAGAATCCAATATTGAAAACAAATTTATTCTGCTTCAATTCGTGAAAGGTCAAATTTGTGGACCTAACTGTTATTGATTTACATCTAATTGGATCAAATCATAATAGTTCCACTAAGCGATACTAATATGTAATTACGACATCTAAGGAGGGGTCTAGATGTAATTCACCCATAAATAAAATACTCCAACGGTTATATTTTTTCAGGATCTATAAATAGAGGACCATTTTCACTTCATTCTTCACACCTTCAAACACTCTTGCTTTCTCTCTATTAAAGTCAAAACACTCTTTTTAACTACCAAAAACCAAATTGAATCCAAATATCGCTGCTTGGTTGTCAGACAAAGATCCGGCTGAAATCGAGCAAATGTTCAGCAATATGGGCTACCACAGTTCGGAATCATTCACCAATCCAAACAACAACCCAAATGAACCATACAATCCTTTCAAATCCCCAGATGTATTTCGTCCGGACGGTTATGAGGGATCGCAGCAAACCGTCCCGGAGACACAACCTCCACCGGTGCAGCTGCCAGTTTGAGGAAAGGGGAAGAGGGTCGCGACGAAAGGCAAAGGGAAAGCAAAGGCCGGGTCATCGAGGGGAAAAGGAAAGAACGTTCCCGAGGAGGAAGTGGAAGGCACAACCCAGGAGACCGGTCCAAAGAAGTTCTCGGTTGCAGAGGACCTCGCTCTAATCAGCATGTTCATGATGGTTAGTGAGGATCCATGTGTAGGTACGAACGTGAGGTACACTACGATCTTCACTAAGCACGTACTAAATATGTGGAATGCGACAAGTAAGGACTCGACTTCTGAGCTCAAACCACGAAGTGGAAGCTCTCTTCGTAGCCACTAGAATTGCATCAAGCCTTGTTTTAATCAATGGGTGAGTGCTTGCAACGAGGCTGTACGAGTCCAAGGAGTTTGGAGTGGTACTAACGATGACGATGTCATTGAGTACGCAAAACGCATCTACCAGATGAATCATCCTGCCGATGAAGATTTCAAGGAGTTCCACTGTTGGCATGCCATGAAAGATTATCAACAGTGGCAAACGAAGATGAACTACAACGATCCATCCGGGGATAATGTTCCGGGTTTTGAACTCCATGATGCGGAAGGGGAAGACATGGACAGAAGCTCGGGGAAGAAAATGTTCATGAGTGAAAGTAGTGATGACTTCGTGGAGCGTCTCATGGGTCGGGATAAGGCGAAGGCTCTCAGAAAAAGTGGTCTTTCATCAAACTCCTCCGACGGTGATTTAGCTGACTTCAAGAACGATTTTGCCCAACAACGGCAACTGGAGGCACAGAGGATTGAGTAGAGGAGGTTGGCGTTCTTCAAAATAAAAGAGGAGAAACGTCTACAGTTAGAAGCGGCAACTAACCAGGCCAATGCCGACTTGGCTCGCACTCAAAGGCTGCAGATGTATTTTCAATTGTCCAGTGTCGACTCAACTCAGATGACCCCGGGCCAAAGGAAGGTGTACAAGGTGTTGGACCGAGAGTTCGAGGATTGATTCTTGAAGTAGTACAATCAAATGGTGTTTTATATTTGTGTTTGTCCGTTGTAGATTTAAATTCCGTACTAGTTTGTTATTTTAATTTTCACAAGTTGTATTGGTTCTTTACCAATTCAATAAAAAAACACCATTTTAGAAAAAATATAGCCGTTATATGTTTGAAAATATAGCCGTTATTCGTATCAATATTGAATTATTATTTCAATATGAAATTATTATAAATAAAAGAAAAATTAAAAAAAAATCCGGCGACCAAATTTAATCGGTCGTTATAGTGCGGTATCCGGTCGTGAGCATACGGTCACGACACCTCCACACCCCACGACCGGCTCTATGACTGCCACCACATCGATCGGTCTAACTGAAACGAAGATAGTATACTTTTTAACTCAAGACTACACTATAATTGGTCCTCGCAGAATTTAACCTAAGTTAAAATTCGACGAGACATTGTACAATTCGCATCTAAATTTGACTAGACTCGATAATACTATTGTCGACCATCTGAGCTTGACCCGAATTGAATATTGAGAGAATACAGTACCGAGTTCTAGCTAAAGCCCTTGACAACTGAGAAGCAGCAGCAGCGAAAATGAATGCTCCAGATCGTTACGAGAGATTCGTCGTTCCAGAAGGCGTCTCCAAGTACTTCTTCCAGCTCTTCTTTCTTCATCAATTTTACATAGATTGAAATTTCTCTAATTTGCGGTGAAATTGTTAATTTAGGGTTTCGTACGAGAGGGATACCAAAATCATCAATGCCGCCACGTTTACCGTTGAGCGTGAGGACCACACCATCGGAAACATCCTCCGCATGTATGATTTCATTTTCCCCCATACAATTCTGATGATTACGAAGCTTGTTTCCCTGACTTTGTGTGAAATGAAATGAATTGAATTGATGCAGGCAGCTGCACAGGGATCCTAATGTGCTCTTTGCTGGATACAAGTTACCTCATCCCCTCAAGTACCAGATTCTTATCAGGGTTTGTGCATTTTTATACATGCTAACCACTGATTTACTTCGATGTGTGTTGATTTTCGGCGTTGTCTGTTTCTCTAGCTAATGTGATTTGTATGACTTACTGTTTTATGCTGAATCAGCTTCCTTACTGATGAGTGATGAATGCCTTTTAGGATAGACATAATTGACTTAAGTGCCAGTGGGAGTGGGGATACTTTTATTTTCATTTTTAATGGGAGGCTTATGTTTTCTCTGCTAGCTATTTGTTTGGACCTGTAAAATTTGAACTCATGGACTCTTGATCATAATTCGTGGTAGATTGATAAGGAACAGGTAAAATGTTACTTCTAGTATTGCATTTTCTATGAATTTTTACCTTGAGGTAACATGTGGGAAAACTATAAAGTTGCGGTGGAACAAAATTTTATCAGGTTGGGTGTTTTTTTTTTTGACGTCTCATTTAAGTTTAAGAACTTGAATTGCAGGATTTGAAGTCTGGAACATTTAAACTATTCACGTGACTACATGTATAGATTCTATATGACTTTGCAAAACTTCCAACGCCTTTATTATTTTTCTTTGAAGTTTACCATGTATGTTTATGCTTGTCACTGGCTGTAAGCATATGTGCTCAAACTTCAAAGTTCATTCCAACTAAAATGTTAACTGGTCATGGCATGATAATGTAGAATTATAGAGCCATGCATGTTCTTACTTCTACCCAGGCAGGGTAGTGAAGAATAAATATTACTATGAGTGACTGAATGCAATTTCATTTTAATTGGAGGTTGGTGCGTTTGTGGATTTTTTCCTTCTTCCAGAAGCTTTGCTCGAATTATCTGTATAGTTTCACAAAAGTGTTCATGTTAGTATGTTACTGTTTGTAACTCTTGCTTTCAACATAGAGTTTAAGCTCCAATCAAAGTATATATGTGCCAGAGCCAGTGACGAACAGCAGTTATGTCATACTATAAAAAGAATAATACTAAGAATGTATTGGATGGCACTATTATAACTGGGTTGTAGTTTGTGGTAGAGTGTCGAGAGTTAGGGAAAGAAAGAACTATTTGTTGCATTATGGAGTTTTATGATTGTTCCAATTAGTGCAGCTGAGGGGTATTTCTTTGTTTGTTCTTAATATTTTTCTTCTTCTATCTTTCTGTTTGTATGTTTTCAATTGTCCAAAATTGCAGATTCACACTGCCAGCCAGTCTTCACCAATGCAAGCTTATAATCAGGCGATCAATGATCTAGACAAGGAACTTGATCACCTAAAGAATGAATTTGAGGTATGCTTATTGGTTATACTGTATTTTAACAATTTCAATATTTGAAACTTGCACAACTGGGGTAGAACTAATAGAAAATATGTTCAAGCTGTTGGTTTTGTACTGCGCTTTGACTTTGTATGTTTAGCTGGCTCAAGATATGCTTGCCATACAGTTAAGTGAAAGCTCTGACTGATAGTTGAACTCTTGTTTAGACGGAGTTGGCAAGGCATGCCAGAGTGCAAACTCAAGATTATTAAGCTGCAGCAAAGCTGGAATCTGGAAGATGCCGTGTTTATAGTAGTTGTATTAGCTGATCCAATATCTGTTGCCTGCTCCTCTCAATTCGTGCAGATGGCAATGCATCAAATTATCCCCTCCCCCTCAATTCTGCAAGTCGCAATGAGCAGTGTAATTTGTTTTGTACAAAATGTGTGTGACATAGTATGCGAATCTTGGACTTGTGGGGCCCGTATGTTCCGTTTGGCATCAGATAACTGGGAACGTGGTTAATTTGTACTTCTGTCTAAATTATTCGGATCTACCGCAAGCATCATATCATTGTTGTGGATGAAAGCTTTGATATTTAAGAATTACTTGGGAGAGCCATTGGGGTTTTCATAGTGAAATTCTTTGGAAAAGTAGAGTCATGAAGATTCTACGAGTTCGTGAAGATTAGGAGAATACAAAAGGCGGATAGCGGAAGCTTGAGATAAAAATGAAGTACGTGGGACAAGTTATTTTGAATTTCTATGGTAGTACTCAAAATGTCAAAATCCATATCAACTTGATAATTACAACTAATTAAGTATTCAGTTTGAACTAACTTTTTCATTTTAATTTTTTGGGTCATTAAAATGTAACTAAAATTTACTTTTAATTGCAAGTATAATTAAACATTTTAATTTTACATGTAATTGGAAAATAATCTGCTCACTCAAAAATAAAAATAAAAATAATAAAATCGTTGGTCATGTCAAATATGGTTAATTCCAAAGAAGCAAAGTGGAATCGTTAACCAAGACGGAATAAGCACTTCTTAGCTGGATTCGATTCCTTGGCGCAAAAGCAACACGTGTGTAGAAAGCACTGCTAGTGAACGCCACGTATGCATACGCCACCTCCGCATGAATATACGTGGCGAACTACTAACAATCTCTCGTTCTTTCTAGTACTTCATCTCTCAACTTAACTTGATAGCTAGGTAGCATATAAATGTATAATACCAATTCAACAGAGGAAAATAGAGTCAAGTAGTGTATTGAACTTGAAAAGGAAGAAAACGAAAGAATTTATTAAGCATGAACACGGAGGGGTCATCATCACACTTGAACCGGCCACCTTCAGCAGGTGGCGGACTCCGGCGGAACATGCCTTACAGCCCCTACACCATGGCGGCAGCTGGCCTGGCGGTGGTTGGAGGAATATGGTATTTTACTAGCTACAACAAGAAACCATCAGAAGCCACTTCTCGGGACATCTCTCGAGCTAATGCTGATCGGAAATAGTTTCCGTGATCTACCAGTTACCTTTGCTTTGTACTACTATGTCATATAGTTAGTCCATGTTTTCCTTTCTATCCTGCTGTTGCTAGTTGCTAGTATCCCTGTAAATTATTACATGCTCTGATGTCTACCACATCTGATTATGTACACGAAAATCTGATGCTGTTGGATTCTTATTTTATGCCCAGATATCCCGTTTCATTTCTAGCTGTACTTCCTGCTTCTACTTCCTAGTTCCTAATACATGACTATACGGATTGGAACTTACTACTATAGTACTACTTATGAAGGCCAAAATCTCGAGTATGTGGAGGATATACGGCACTGGCACAATAAAATCGAGCTGCAGGACAAAACTAATGAAATAGCAAGATTTTAATGGTGCTATCACATTTTCCAAATTAGCTGTCTATAATGATTTAGCAGAGTCCAAAGCATCCGCTTCATCCCGTATAATTTCAGTGGCGGATGACAATTCTAAATGAGAAATTCTCACTGCACCAATCAGCCGCTCCGGTAACTCATCCATCGTGTTACCCTGATCGGTAAAATAGACAACATTAGGTATCAATTAAGTTCTATGAGCAAGTTGAACTATGCCATGGTTCTTAGGTTAAATGAGACAACATTAGGTATCAATAAGTTCTATGAGCAAGTTGAACTATGCCATGGTTCTTTCGGAAATAGAACTATGCCATGGTTCTTTCGGACATAGAACTATGCCATGGTTCTTTCGGATGATCTTTACAAATTGAGAGCAGAAATCTGTGATAATACTAGTTACCTGGACAAGGAAAGCCATATCAACTACAAGTGTTGTAATCACGCCAATAACAAGTCCCAGTACTCCATTTGCCACAGTGGATGAACCAATGTCCACGTCAATCTACAGATATCAAATAGAGATTATGATCTAGTTCAACAAAAACATTCTTGCGTCAAAACGTAGGGATCTTAGGCTAGTAAAGGATTGAATTTGAGTTTTGTTTTGTGCGTCTGCATCACTAACAATCTAGATCAACAAACAAATTCTAAAACCGGGAATAACGAATCAAGCTTGTAAGTCTGAGTTCTAATTTTATTTAGATAGATTATCTAGGCGACTAGGCCCAACCGATAAGTCTATTCATTTTGGGGTACAAGTTGTTCTGAGTACGCTTACAGCCTTGTTTATATAAAATGCTGCAAATTAAGGTTCAATTCGATCTAACTTTGCTGGAGGCCTGAAAATGCTGCAAATTGAGGTTCAATTCGATTGAACTTGGCTAGAGGCCTGAATTATACTCAGTTGGGTCAACTCGCTCATTTAAAAGTTAAAACCACAAAAAAAAGTAATAAACACTATAAGCCCTTACTTCAAGGTACTTAGGACCGCGGATGTAGTTGCAATCAACTGCTTTTCCTAAGACACAAGGAGTGCTTCCAACGCTTTGACGAACAATCCATGACCCCTACATCATAAGAGTGCATTAGAGGGGAGAAAATTTAGTATAAAAGTTTGGATTCTTTCTAGTCCAATGAAAGATCTTAGAGACTAGTGGAAAATTAATATAAATACTTAATTTCAAGTTTGTAGACAAGCTGGGATTTATAACGACTAAATTCTACAACTCCATACAAGTTTGAGTAGATATACAAGTTTGAGTAGATATTTGTTAAAGATGATACTAGAGTGTATATAGTTCTCACCTGACATATAAGACTTGAGTTTTTACAAAGAAGAACAAGGAAGAAGAATTGTACCTGTGGTACTGATGGAATAAGCTTCAGTCTACTATTACGGAAATCGTCATCCCCATCAACAAAGCGTTCCCAGAGAGATCCAGGTAATAATTGCTTGGTCACGAAATAATACACCATGCTGTAATGTGTAGAGCCGGGAATCTACATTAACAAAAATTGATCAATCCACATTCCTCAACATTAAAGAACTATGAAACTGATTCTCGCATTGTAAACTCACTTGCAAGTTGACAACGATTGAGAAATATCCTCTGTCCGATGCAACCTAGAAATTGAATGGATGAAAATTGTCATCTGCAATAAGGTAAACTCTACAGAAAAGGCAACAAGTTAAGTAATGAAACCTTACTTGTGCTGCACAACCACGGCGTTTAGCAACATTATCTATGCGGTTTGTGTCTTTGAAGAAGTCGACAGCCACAAGATCCATAAGGTGTTTACCTGCAGGAATCTTTGAAAGAACATAGCAAATGGTTCTGAGCTAGAGTCGACCAATTACATTGCTTAAAGACAGCATGAAATTACATTACATTTGTAATTAAGTACCTTCAATTTATCAGTGAAGAAATTCTTGCCACGAACTTTGAAGTTATTACCATCAGACAGCCTCCAACAATTGCGGGCATTGTCCTTGTCAACACGCCGAAGGTTACCAGAGAAAATGGATAGGTCTATTTGATCTTCTTCTTCTTCAATAGCTATTATTTGGATGGAGTATTATAAGTAAGGTGCAGTTTAAAATCATACGAAGAAAGCATTTCACTGAATCAATTAACTGACCAATTTTATTGTTTTCAATCTCAGTGGCAGATGGGAAACCCTGCATGTGTGCAGATCATATTTAAAAAGAATGCAAGTAGTAAGCGTAAATATATTGTAAAAGTAGAAGCACGAGACTGACCTCTTGATCAGCATCCTGTAAATCTTCATCTTCATCAGAGTATTCATCCATTAATGCAGCAGAATTACTGCTTGCTGCATGTATTTGGTCAAGAGAAGGGGTGCGAAGATGAGCTGAAGATGACTGGGGCTTCTGACCCTTCTTCGCATAACTCGGCACTGGTGTCATATTTACCATAACAGGAATTCTAGGAGCTGCAGTCCTTTCATCAGTTTGAGAAACATATTCTCGCAATCCTGTTACAGTATAAAGCCTGTAAACATTTATCACATAGCACAGCAAAAAGTGAATTAACTATGAAGCAACACAGATCCGATCACGTAGGAGAGTTGTTCAATGATAGCGTAACAGAGTCGTCAACTTGCTAGACATAGTAATGAATTGAACAAGGGTGGTGCATGTCCTCTGCAGCAACGGTCAGCAGCAACATCAAGTGATTTTGGTTTTTCGTTAATTTGGACAGGAGCTCATGGGATATGAAGAGGGAACCATAGTTTCTAAGTTTTAAAGTTAGAATGCTGCTATTGCTGAATATCAGTGTCAAAAGACTAAACAAGATGTTATTCATTTGATCTCACCAGCAACGCAATTTAACATCTGAAGGAGACAGTGTTGCTGAAATGATGATATATAACCTGCTCCCCACCCCTTCAGATCAATCTGCATAAGATACTGAACACGTGTTCTAGGCCTCCCATTGCATGGTTTCATAGGTGAAATGTTGAATCCACCACCTGAAATCAGCAGGACCGAGCCTTTTACAGTTGTATTTTATGACATATATCTAATTTAGCTCTACAGCAGAGCTAAGATAAGTATTCTGGAAATTATTATATATTTTCGCTGAACAGGTTCAAGTGGTTTTACTCTCGATATGAGCTCGCACAAATCCAGGTTGTCGAGCACAATTTACGTGCTTCCTGGAACGAAATAGCACAACTGCACATATGTAAAGTTGAAAGAGTTGGAGCTGAATGAGAGAATCATATGCAAAAGGCAAGCACATGGAAATTTTAAATAATTACCATAACTCCCATCATCATTGCGACGCCAATAGCGTATGTAGCAGAGGTCACGAGGCCAGACAAATCTATCACATCAAATAACAAAACAATGAATCACATGGTGACCAGAAGTCAATAAAAAAACATCTATCAAGTGCAACACATAGGGCTCCTTGGTGATTCAAACACAAAGTTACACTTCAGTTGCAGCCAAGATGTATAACAGTATAAAAAAAGAACTATATACTACATAGAAATTAAAAGTAAGAATGAAGGGAAAAATCCAACAGCAGACAAAGATTAGACTTCACTTGTTCAACAGCCAATATAAGAACTCTCAAAAGAAACTAGAAAAACTACATGGGAGATCTATTCTTATATCTTAACAAGTGTTCAACACTCAGTTTCGACAATGATATGGTGCTTCTTCTACTCTCTGCTTTTGGACCCACATGTGTGTACAAGAGAAACTCCACTCAATATTGAAGAGAAAATGTTACCCAGAACAGTCTTAGTCTACCATTATGGACCTTAGCATAATGCATTAGCACCTTCGTCCAAACATCCATCAGAATATAAATTAAAAGAATGTAAGACTAAAACTAAAGAATGAAGGACTTCTCTCAACTTCAATATATTGACAATAAAGCACATGCAGAATATATGTGATATATTTCTTGAGGAAAGCAAAATGAAGATATGGCAATGTTATGTTTACGTTGGAAACCAGTCTAATTGAAGCCTATGGTACAATATAGCGGTATGTCCATCTACTTCCTCCACCAAGCTACCAAACTGGAAACTGCAGTCCCACCTGTTTAAAAATACAATACCATCAAATGTGTGTCACAAATACTGCAAATCCTAATACAGAAGTCCTGGCAAAGTTAATACAATTATATTCTTTATTTGTTTGTTTTCATAAAAATATGATGCTATTTGGAATCAGCCATCACTAACTTCTAACTCGCTGATGATGACTGACAAGCAGCCTACTAGATTCAGGTCATTGATAAGGCATTCAAATTATCTTTTTTGTGGGGTAAGAGGGCCATGACCAAAAAAGAATGGAAGAAAATTAATTAACTTTAGAAGATAGTTTGTGAATTTGTCAATGTGCAACATAATGGTAAAGAAGATAAACATAGCTTACTCGCATCGTGATGAGTCCATGCTCATTATTAGCTGAAATGTTTCTTCACATGTAGTCTCAACCACCCCAACAGCTTTCATTGCTCTACTACAGCTTTTTGGCTATATTAAGTACACAACATTAGAGCTGTAAGCTCATAAACTGTTCAATAGTCAGCTAACACACTGAAGCATAACGGGAAAATGTAATAATGTCCTTACAAGTAAATCAACTTCAAGAAGCTCCTCAAAAATCCGAAGCCCTAGGTATTCACATATGGTCAATTATCAATAGTCACAAATATGAACAAGTATATCTCAACATCTATAAAATCTCATAATGTTCCATGTCACCCTCCATCTATCACACGTTAATGAGAATTAGGAAGATTGACACACCGTTTTGGCACTGAAGAAGGCGCCAAAATTTTCTAGAAAATGCCTGACTGCTTGAATTGTAGTTTGTCAGGTCTGAATCTAATTCCTTTGTCCAGTCAAGAACAAACTCGGGAGGATCTGCAGCACACAAAATTTAATACTAGTTTCAGTAATATCAGGTTAACTGAATAATCCATAACTAAGGGAAAGTTGAGGACCATCGCTTATCGTTGTTCGCAACATAGTTGAACGAGAATCATCTTCATCTTCTACAGCACTGAACCTGCACCAGAAGTATTGACTATTGACCATAGTGCATCAACCAGAATGAGCAAACTTTATAAATACATGATTTGAAATAGTTTCATAAATGTCAGGAACATTAACCAATAAGTTTTTCATTGGTCATGAGAGGCTGTTTTACATTCACATACGATTACTAGAATTCATTTAAGAATTGCATTCATTTCGACGAAATCAATCATATACAGTAAGCTGAAATGTTCCTGACAGAGCTACCGTTGCAGCTAAGCACTTTAGAAAGAGTAGATTGATGGGATAGTTAAGGAAAAATCACTACTGATTTTCAAATGACCCACAACTATATCCAGGCAATCGAGACAGCTCAGATTGTGAAATCTTTAGTAAACAATCTCATAGATTCAATCGCTTATACTTGCTGAAGTTCATATGATCACAGATACTTACTGACTTTCATGGTCTGAGAATGAAGAAGCATTGTTCTCATTAACCATACCATTGGTAGCTTGTGACTCTTGATGCTGCATGACAGCAGCATAATCAATTATTTCACCAACTCAAATATCTGAAGAACAATGAAGCTTTAAGCAATGTACAAAAGCTGTATTTGCTTTCATGATAAAATACAATTTATTGGATGTATCACAACAAGTTAAGGAAACCTGGTCGATGACAGATTCAATTTTTTCCTTCCACATGAGGGATTCCTGAATATTGAAAGCTGCCATCTGGTACAAGGAACGTCCAAATATGAATTTAGGTAAAGAGCCTATCTAAAAGCTTACAAGAGACAGCAGTTTCAGAGGAAAATGAGGAACAATAGCAAGCACAAGTACAAGAATGAACCCGGAATATTCCCAGTAATTCCATTGTGATGAACGAGAAAATAACAGAAAGATGGCCTCTGTTGATCCATAATTTTTCGTTATGATCATCATTTTTATATGAATTTGAAAGTGGAAGTGCTAAATCAAACTATTCCAGGTTTACATTAGATGAGTTAAAAGAAACCAATTTGAACTCCCAGTAAGGTGGTTTAGAATGATAGACAATGTAGAGCTAACAAAAACTGTAAAGTTATTCATATTTAATTATTCAGAGTCAGTCAACGCACAAAATTAAAATAGTGTATAATACATCAAAGAATTCATTTATCAGAAAACATTGCAGCACACTGTAATGTTCGGCGTAAACTAGCATCTGTGTTTCATGCTCACCACCATCTAGGATCTACGGGAGCATATGCAGTCAGGGTAACGAAGGGAAAAAAAAGGCTCCAATTCAAAATAATTGGGCAAGTTATCAAAGATACCTTTGCAGACATGGGCTAGAAATGACATTTTAACATATTAATGATTTTAGATGTTACACACCGTTATCTGATGATCGTTCTCTTTCTTGTTGTAAATCGACAGAACGTAAACCATCTGCAAAAGCATTACAGCTGTTTATATTCTGTAGTCATTTAGCAAAAAACTATTTCCATCATGAGAAAGCTGGACATAACAAAACTATCACATCCTAGTACAGAAAGAAGAACAAAACATGTGCAAGGGAAACGGGACTCTGTATTTAGAATTAGAGTATTAGACAATACAGTAGGTCTATTTCAAATATATATATACATATATATATATATATATATATATATACATATATATATATATATATATATATACATATATATATA
>JAYMSP010003430.1:0-19782 GCA_036897095.1 Plantago elongata
GGCGGGTTCACTTTTGATTGGATAGACTTATTTAAAATATAATAAGGGTGAAGGGATGTAGTGAGAGATAAATGTTCTGCGCTTTCGTTTATTGTCATATTAGAGGAGACCTATGTAGGCAACCGTCTCCTATTGAAATCAAGCGGGACTTTTTTTCTTGGATGAACTCATTATCATTTCTATTATCACTACAGGAAAATAGATGTTTACCTGCGTTTTTATACCTGCATTTAAAAACGCAAGTAAAGGCCTTAATAAACTCAGGTAAAGTACAGTTTTCTTGTAGTTTATGATTACAGTTTGTCCAATATTGATTACATATATCAAATTCACCTTAGATATTATGCCTCTTGGATGATACTCTATACCATCTGTGACGCTACCGAAACCCATTGGACCTTTAACTTTTCATGGATCTTTCGGGGATGAATGTCAATGAAAAGACCGGTAAAATGAATAAAATGAGAAGTATTGAGGATTTAGGCCCCATGTTGTACCCGTTTATCACCTATTTATGACACAAAACTATGTAAGCAACATTTAGATAACGTGTAAGTCCGAGATTGATCAACATTTAGAGTAGCGTGTAAGTCCGAGATTGATCAACCTCGACTTCCTTGGAGATCGTCTACAATCATATGCTTGAATGTAATAAATATCTTCCTCAGATTTTAGGATGGAGCTAATATATACTCTTCCATCCCAATTTCAACTTTATATAATCCATTTATTTTGGAGCATCTCTCTTTCTCTCCCTCCCCGTATCCCTCTCCCTCAATTAAGTAGTACAATTTTTTACTATTCTAGTAGTTAAGTCAAATAATTTTCACTCAATCTCTCAGTTATTACCCATTTCACGCCTCCACTCCACCTCATCCTCAACTGCCCAATTGATCATCTACACCATTAATCCACCACGATATCTCATCTCCACCACCGATTTCTCATCTCCACTTAAACACCCGCCAGCCATCCACCCGCCTTAAATATGAACCTGTTCGCGGTGAGTTTAGAACAAATACACCTGTCATGGCCAGAGATTAGTAAAACCCACCGTAGACGGGTCGGCTGCAGTTTTGGAAAATAACCTCCCATATTATACTCACTCACGTAAATGCCTAGTGTTCATGTTAGAGTTTGTGACAACGAAGCGCAACTCAGTTGGTAATATGCTTCCCCTCCAACCAATAGGTCGGGGTTTGAGTCACCTTTGTCGTTTAAAAAAAAATTGTTAGAGTTTGGTATAGTAGACCAGCAGAACAGGACCCCGAAACTAACCTAATTCATCACTCGATAAGAACACGTCATGTTTAACCCGCAATACATTATCTTCTACAATAAATTTCAATTAAATTTTGTTTCCACAAAATAATTATCTTCGATTTCCACATTACTTTCACTTCATATTTACTTTTGTAATCAAATTAACAATTTTATTAACACTTGAAAAGTACTCCCTCCGTTCCATTAAATATTTTCATTTTTTCATTTTGGGTGTTCCATTAAAAACTTTCTATTTTCGTTTGAGGAATTCCACTATCTTCACTATTAATAATTAGTTAATTTTTAATTTACTTATTACTATACACTTATTACTTTATCTATATAAACCATGTTTTTACTCAAACTTCATAAAATTTGTGCAAAAAAAAAAATGAAAAGTGACTTATGAAATGGAGAAAGTATCACACATCACTTACTTGTTGCACACATTACTCTTAATTCTTACACACCATTACATAACAACTTATAAATTTGTAACTCTATTCCAAATACCATTTCTTATAATTCACTATTCATCAGCTAAAAGTTTCACACAACTCAATTTTTTAACTCTATACCAAACCACATGTGAGACTTTTATTGAGTTATCATTTTAATAATACATGGCACATGTATTTATTTATATAAGGGTTTTCCTGGTTTAATCCCAACTTGAGTTGAGATTTTTCAACTTGAGTTGACTTTTATAAGTTATTGTGTTTGTTTACCAATTATACATAATACACTATGAATTATATGATATTCAATAGGGTATTAAAATTAGATATTAAAATTAATATCTTCAAGTGATAAAGTTAATATTTAACTTATAAAAAGGCCATGTCTTCAATTCATGATGATGTAAAGTTTTCATTCGACTTAACTTGCATATTTTTTATTTTATTATTATTACTTTTAAGGGTCCAATTAAATTTAAACATAGGGCCCCGTAAAATTCTGGCTGGCCTTAAATGACAATGGAGGTTTACATTATATTAGGAACTGAGTTAGTTGAAAGTGTTGTGTGTGAAAAAGATTATAAAAATTAAAAGTGATTTATATATTTTTCTATCTCATGGATTTAATTTATTAAAAATTAAGTTGACATATTGATTAGGCTCAAAAGAATAAATGATAATAAAACTATGAAAAAGTAATTAATTTTAATATGTTATTTTTCATTAAAGATTTTACTTTTTGATTATTATGATTCATTTTGTCCTACACTACATCATATTCTAAAAATAAAACACGCTCTGGCTAGGCCATCATTTTCTAGCCTGTATACATTTTACCCACGATTTGCACTATGTGGTTTAGTGGAAAATTTTAATTAATTTAGTAAGGTTATAATATATTTAAAATTTATTAATATCAATTCAATTTAGCTTCATGCAATTATGTTTAAATTTTATTTAATTAGTTTTATACTATAAATTAGTTCAGTTCACTTCTGTTCAAACGTAAACAACAAAGCTTAATCCTCTATTTAAATGATAAAAAGGATGAATTAAATTCTACCATGATCGATTTTACTTATTACACTGGAGTCCTTAACATTTAATTAAATAGGCATATAAGTAAAAAAAATATATATCAAAGCATACTATCATTTACAATGAATATTTATGTGGTGGTCACATGATATATATTCGTATAATTTTTTTAAAAAAAACATCACTATACAAAAAGTATTTTGTCCTCACATATTCCTATATATTCTTCTTCCATAAATATACAGTACTTACATTTTTTTTTTATTTCTCGTTCAAATACATGTAATTAAAATTTGAGCAAAGAATCCCTTTTATACAAATTCTTAAGCATGGATCACGATTCACGAAAGTAGGAGGGTTAGTGTAATTATGTATAAATGAAGTGCTACATCACTCCGCAATTGCAAATAATTTTATCTCTCAATAATTGTATTATTGACGGACATTTCAATATTTGACTTAAGAATTATTATATTTAGGTGTATAATAGTTATTGTGTTTATATTATTTCTAAATATATTCGGAGATTTGAAAATTGAAGGTTAAAAAATTAAATGTAAGAATGAGTGTCGCGTGTAGGAATCGATCTTTAGTCTTGAGTAAGTGAAGGAGAAAACAATTGTCTTTTATTTCTTTCTAGCCAATAAGATCATTTTGTTTTGCCAAGCAAGCACAAGAATGAACCAAGGTACTCTTGATTTTGCCACAGAATTAAATAATGTGGATAGCGTAGAATGACACCAAACCTTTTTTGGTTTATTAAACAATATAATAAGTCTCTTATTGTTCTGTTAATGTGTTATTACACTAATAAAAGTGTCGTTTTCACTTTTACAATTCATTTAACACTTCTTCTCTATTCTATAACAATATAAAAAGTACAAAGTCTAGGGAATAAATGGTTTTTCCATTAGATATGGAAATTCTGTTTTTTTTTTTTTTATTTAGGGTCTGTGAATTTTTATTTAGTGTATGTTGGTTTTTATTTAGGGTCTTTGGATTTTTACGTTGTATGTGAATTTTTATTCAGGGCATGTGGGCTTTCATAGTGTATGTGAGTCTTTATTTAGGACATGTGGGTTTTCATGTTGTCTGTGGTTTTTTATTTAGGATTTGTGGATTTTAATGTTAAAAAATGTGGAATTTCCATATTTAATGGAAAAACCGCTCTTTCCCTATACTATCTCTATATTAAGTCTTCAATTGTCATGTTAAAGTGTCATTTTACTCGTTAAAGTGTCGTTCACTATTGCACTTTGTTTATCACTTCTATATTCTACAGCAACCAGCTACTAAAAAACGTTATTTCAATTTTCTCTACTCATAACCTCACACTACACACAACACTCTTTCAGAACTTTTAGAGATGCAGTCCACAATATTTTTTCTAAGGGAATTGAAAACACTCTAGAGCATGGTGATTGGATTAGTTTAGGTGAACGTTGTGGTTGTTGATTGGGTTCAGACAAAGAAACCAAGCTAGAATTGTTTAGATGATGTCAATGGCTTTTGGGTAGTTTTGGACTTTTAGTTATTGGGTGTGTATTGTACTCATTAACAAGACTCAAGGCGTTTCATGCATATGCATTTCATTTTTGCACGTAAGTATTTGTATTCCGTCGTTCTTTTTAAAATATTATAAAATTGCAATTATAACTATCTCGCATGACTCCTTAAACTACTAAATGACGGAGGCATCTCGCACCTTATAAGAAATAGTTAAATGTTTACATTTGTATACAAATTACTCATTTTAAGTTGGTCTAAGCCAACTTACCCAACAAATAAACTGAAGAGATTCTTTCACTTATGGGTTTATAATATTCAAAATACTGCTACTTTCTAAATTAACTTGTGTTCACAAATGTGTAAAAAATATTTGTATTTATCAAATTAAGACACTAATGTCTCATGAAACATAATGTGCAAGTTCTTACGTGACCTAAATTCGATTAATTTTATAAACTTTATAGGCAAACGCGCCTAGTACGGTGTATCATTGTTAATATATTATATAAATTCAAGTATTGTACCTGAATTTTTTTCTTTTATTGTTAAATAAAAGGAATATTTACATTGTTCGATTGTATTAAAAATTAAATCAAACAAGCTACTTAATTACTTATAACATTACAAAATAAACTGCTAACTCCACATTTATATAGAGTGTGGCTACTCATTATATTTTAATGTGTTAGAAATTAAAGTTTGAAAACTGTTTACGTGAGTGACTGATTATACCGTCTCCAATGAAGATGTCATGAGCGTGCGTCGTGGCGCACGACGCGCCGTGGCATCATCAATGGCGTCGTAACAACGCGCCATTAATGGCGTCATTATGCGATGCGGCATGCCACGCCGCGTCGCCACGTGCTGGCGTGCACAGGCAAGCGCACACTGGTGGCTTCTTTTTTTCTTTTTCGTTTTATATCCGTTAAAAACGGTAATATCTCCGAAAATATAAATTAAAAAAATAATAATAAAAATCACCAACGACTACGAGATCTATAAAATGACACCAATTTTGATTTCGAATCATCCCATCTCCAACTCCTCTTTCCCTCTTAATTAAACTTAAAAAACTCTATTCCCCTCAAAACACCCTCTCCACTTCAATTTTCCGGCGAGATGGACGCGGGGTACTTACAGTGGTTAAAAACCAACAAACCTGACAAATACCATGAGCACATGCAAGCTCAATTCGAAAACACTTCTTCCCAACCCCAACCGAGTTACATTCGACCTTTGTTCCAAATATCCTACCAAGATCCCTACACTCAAAATTACCTATCCCCAACCTCCAAACACCAATATTTTCACAAACACCGGAAGATGAGATTGTACTTGAAACGCAGCCGGAAAAACAACTGATCCGGAGGCGTGGGAAAGCGAAAGCCACCAGAGGAGCGACAACCAACACAACAATCGTACGAAACAACCCATACAAGGAGGGTGAGGATTTGGCTCTCATCTCAGCCTACATGGAGGTTAGTCAAAATGCTATGTTGGAATAGATCAGAAGTACTGTAAATTGTTTCGTTTCGTTGCGAAGAAGTATGAGAATATCAAGAGGATAGGAATGATGACCATGATGGATAAATTCCGTTCTCATGATTCGCTTCGTGGAAGATGGGGGCGGCTAAGAGATGACATAAATCATTGGTTGATTTGTGTGGAGCGTGCTACAGTCATTGTCGGCAATCGAAGTGACTACAATGAGTCCGTTGTGACACTGCCCAAGAAATATACAGAGAGAAATCAAAGCACCACACCTCATTTACAGTGTTCAAACTGTGGGGGGGGCATGAAATCATACCCATAGTGGGAACTCAAGATGAACTTGGAGGAAACCATGAAGAAGTATGTACCACCTGGGGAGGCTGAGTTTTAGGGTGACGATGTAGATGTAGGTGATCAACCAATGGAATCAGCAAGTGGCAGTAGTGGAAGTAAGAAAAACCGGGGTTATGAAAGTGCGGCAAGTATCAAACGACCTATTGGTCGTAACAAGACTAAGAAGTTGGCTAAGAATGTCAGTTCCGGTAACTCATCAATGGATATAGTGGGCAAGGGAATTACTAATTTTAATGATAATTATCCCCAATTCCTTGAAGTAGAAAAATAAAAGTTGGAGTTTGCTCGCGAAAAAGGAGGAGCGTAAGTCAAAGGTCAAGATGATGGACACGTATTTGGCACTTATAGGAAACTACGACAACTTGCCCAACGATGCCAAAACACACTTACAAGAACTAGGCAAACAGCTATTTGGATCGAACTAATGACTAAGAATCGGAATGTGGCTTGTTTATTTTTACTTTTCCTTCTTTAGTGTGGCTTGTTTGTTTGTTTTACTTTTCGAAGTGTGGCTTGATTGTTTTTTTTACTTTTCGAAGTGTGGCTTGTTTGTTTTTTTTTACTTTCCGAAGTAAGGCTTGTTTATATTTTACTTTTCGAAGTGTGGCTTGTTTGTATTTTACTTTTTGAAGTGTGGCTTGTTCGTAATAAAATCAGTGTGCATTTTGTTTTTGTTTGAATTTGAATTTGAATTTGTCAGACATCTCGTCAAGCATCTTATATTTACTTTACTTTGTCGGGAATTTTGTCAGATCTTGCTGAGTCCATACACATTATATTTACTTTTGTCGGGAATTCAATGTTGAAGTGACTCAGCTATGACTAATGAATGAAAAAAATTTATCTCCAGTAAATTGTCTATATAATGCAATCATGGAACTCATTTGTTGACACAACACCCTCATTCCTTCTTCCCCTATACTAATTAAACTGAAAACACTTTATCCACTAATTCTTTCCAAATATAATCATGTTCAACCTAGTACCAGAAAACAGTACTTCATCCGAGAACAGTTTGTCATATGATGAACTTTTCAATAGCTCTTCTACATCCAATCCTGTCGTACAAATGCAAAACATGATAATGTAGAACATGCCAAATGTGATCTCCAACACTACCAACAACAACAGGTCTAGCCACGACGGATTGGCTACACACGTGCTTACATTGACAGAGAGCGAGAAGCGCGTGTTGTGGGCTTGGAGCGAGACTACTTCGGTGTTCGTCCAACATATGCATCAAAATTTCGACGGAGATTCAGAATGGAGAGACCGTTGTTTGAACGGGTGGTTGGAGGTGTGCTGCGTCAAGATGATTACTTTGTATGCAGACCAGATGCTACTGGTCGACCATGGTTAACCACACTACAAAAATGTACCGCCACAATTCGCATGCTAGCTTATGGGGCATCTGCCGACTCGATTGATGAGTAATGTCGGCTCGGTGAAAGCACGCTTTCGAGTGTCTAAATTGTTTTTGTGATGCCGTTGTTGTTGAATTCGGTCAAACGTACATGCGCAAGGCCAATGAGGAAGATTTACGAAGGTTGTTAGCAATCAATGGTGCACGAGGGTTTGTGAGCAGGCTTGGGAGTATCGACTGTATGCATTGGACATGGAAGAACTGCCCGAAGGCGTGGCACGGTCAGTTCCAAGGCAGAAGTAAAAAACCTACTCTTGTGTTAGAAGTAGTAGCATCCTAAGATACTTGGATATGTCATTCATTCTTTGTGGTTTACGGAAAATACAATAAGTTATCAATCGTGCAACGTTTACCGGTGTTCGACGATCTCCTTAACGGCACGGCCATCAGATCAACTTTGAGGTCAATGGCCATCAATACAACATGCCTTACTATCTAACCGACGGGATCTATCCAGCTTGGGCTACATTTGTTCCTGCCATCTCGAATCCGGTAACTCACTAACAAGTCAAGTTCTTCGAGCTTCAAGAGTCCTACCGCAAAGACGTCGAACGTCATTTCGGAGTCATGCAAGCACGGTTTGCAATTATACGAAATCCGGCCCTTGCGCACGACAAAGTCATTCTCAAAAAGATTATGGATTGTTGCATAACACTCCACAACATGATAATTGAAGATGAGCGCCACAAATACCTAAACTATGATGAAGAAATTGAAGAGCTCGAAAAAAATACCCGTGAACATGTACCGGAACTTATTGATGGAGTTCGTATCCGTCGGACGTGGTCTACAATAAATACTATCGCGGAATACATGTACAATTTATGCCGTATGCATAGTTTAATCGCGCACACCCAGCTAACAAACGACTTGATGGAACATATTTGGAGGCAACAGTGAAGATTGATCTTCTCCAATCAACGTTGTGTGTTTGTTTATTTCGATATTTTGTGTGTTGTGGGTTTCTTGCATTTTTTTCCGTTTAATTTAAATTCCCCGCACTATATTGTAATATATTTGTGGTTTGTTCTATCTTAATAAATTATAAAACATCTTCAATAAAATGTAATTTTGTTAATTTCAACTTCTTAATAACATTATAATAAAGTTTTAAAAAATTATGACCTGACAATCACAACAACGACACATTATTACGGAAAAAAAACACACGGCGATGCATCCTGAGCCGTCGTCATTAAATATGGCCTTATTCCACAGGTCCACTAGTAGTATGTCGTTTAGTGCGCCAACAGGAAAGGTGTAGAATTGTGCACGCTACAAGCCTGCAAATGTGGTGGGTGGTGACAAATTAAGTAGAAAAACGGGCTCGTGGAAAATCAGCCCGATATAATTTAAAAGTTGCAGGATATTATTGAATGTATGGAAATGGAATGACGACAAACATTGAAACTTAATGCACAATCCAAAATCCAAATAAACATGACACCATCTTTTTTGTTCTATGCATTTACGTCAACCGGATTTCATTCCTCCATTTATTTAGTAAATCGGATCAAAATTCAAAGCTAATTTTGAAATTATACCATGTTAAGAAAAATCATTAGCTATGAATCCTCATAATTATGTTTGAGTTTTGGATAAATCCCATCTAGTCGAACACTTAGGACGAACGGATTACTATGAACTAAAGAGGATGACTAACACGAATCAAATAATTAAAACTTCTCTTTTAAAAAATCATCTTATCTAAATCAACCGACCTCCAAGCTGCCGCTGAAAAAAAGATTTAGTTGAAAATACGGATAACTTCCTAAAGGGAGATAATACATCATGTCACTTACTGACCTCCTCTACAACAGGTCAGAGCCTGAACTAGTAGTAATTTAAGTATCTAAATTATGGAACACGTGTAAGTTCAAACATCAGTCCAGAAATGAGAATTCGGTACTCCGAATCATCTCTATAAATAGACCTCATTCACTCTTTCTCAAGATAAGTCATTTATTACACATTAACTACTTACTTAAAAGAGCACCAAGCTTCGAGTTGAATTACTATTCGGTTTGTCTAAGACAAACTAATTTTAAAGGGATCTAACCCTCACTTTTATTAACCTCACATGTTCTTTTTAAGCTAAGGGGTATTATTCCGGTCTAGAACGAATTTTACTCACTGATTAAGTAAATATTTCTTTTTTGAAACAGTTAAATTTTTTATTAATCAGAGTCAAGAGTACAAATAATGCTCTCAACGTACAATTACAAAGGAAAAGAATCATATCATCCAAACCAAAGAAACACGGTCTACACCACTACTATATAGTTATCCAAGACCATATACATCAAATAAAAAACACAAAGTTCAAAGCTCGACACCAGTATCTAGTTTACTACTGGGCAAAACTCAACATGCACCACTAAAGGCGTAGTCTGCATAGACTTCTGTCTTCATCATCAAAGTTTAATCTATACCTCTCGAACAGTACTACTAGGAAAATAATTCACCGTCAATTCCTTAGAAAGATTCGGTAGGACTATTTTATCGATGTCTACATTTTAATGCGTGTTGATTTGTTATACATATTATTAACTTTTAAGATATTAAAATCGTTTTTTTTAGCTGATTAAGAGATATGAATTGAAATAAATCAAATGATGGTGTATTTGTATTATATTGGTGTGTCTTGATACGTGACGGGTGGACGAAACGTTAGCCTTTGTATTTTAGTTTTGACACATACATGCACATGAATGTTTATGCAAGAATACATACATGCATATATACATATATATGCATGTAAAATACTTAAATGTGCTTGTATTTATCCAGACACAAGATCGAGTTACATACAACCGGACAAAAGTGCCATATATAGAAGTCCAAAAGAGTGATTATCCAATGAGTGAAGTAAGAGGAGGAGACTTTCTCACATCTTTCATGATATTCCAAAGTCAAGTCACAAGTGAGTGAATAATGAATTCATCCACATTAGGTTTTCCTTTTCCTCTTCCAAACATCTTTCTAATTCTCCAATAGAATTCAAAGTCCATTTGAATGGAAATAGCTTATTCGTATGATTATTTATTCAGGTATAGACTATACCGTATAGTTATTCGTCGTGAACTCTTTTCGTATATTATACTTCTCCCGTTCTTTTAAGAATTTTCTAAACATTGCTTTCTCTTCAATTAAGAAATAACAATTATATATTGATTTGTGTGGGGTATTATGTTAATAAAGTAATAATTGATTAATGAACTATGTTAGATAAAGAAGAAAGTTAGGATAAAGTTGGAAAGAAAAATAATAAAAGGTTAATGGGTGGATAATAAGTTTCCTAATTTGAGATAGGAAGTTTGTATGTTATTTAAAATAAAAAATGTTAAAGAAGTTTTTATTGGATAGAGTGAGTATTAAATTATATATCAACTAAAATTACATATCAACCGGATACAATTCAAACAAAACTATTTTGAGTTATAGATAGAAACATTTAGTGATTGGATTTACACCTAAAGATATCAATACTCAAACAAAGCTAATGCGATTTAACTTTCTCAATCAGTCTAAGTGCTCAACGTCTACAAAATTTTGAGAAGAGGAATAGTGTATATAAGTAAAAGCAATATCTACTTTGATCCAGATTTCGGAATGTATAATAGTGCTTTAAAGAACACAAGTATCAGGCAAGGACACTTGTAATTTTTCATATATGTATTGCTTTGTAGATTTCGGTCCAGTGAACACGGAGATTAGGTTTGAATAAATTTGGTCTATTTTCGTGCGAATCCAACCTAGAAAATTACAGCTCCGTCCACGGTCGAGGTCAACAATTATATATCAGTCAATATAACGAGTTTGACTTTTGACACTAGACTAGATTAATTGGCGGTAGTCTGTAGATAAGACTGCCGGGTCTAGTTAGTTGCATTGTTACTCGTCGCCTCGTTACTCATACTATAAACATTAGCAATAACTCGTAACGATATTACAGTATAATTTATTTTTATTAATAAATTGAAGGGAATGGTAAAATAAATTAATTAAAATTATAAGTTATTTATTATATGAAACAACATTGGTTTGTAGTATAAGTTTGTAATCCTTCTCATCTCAATATTGCAAAAGACCTACAACGAAATGTACATATGTACTACGAAAACTTTGTAGATTGTAATTAAGGAGTGGAGTATGTTACGGTAGGTGAACAATAAAATGTAAAATATTACAATATGACTATCTTATCTATCACCTTTACATAATTTCATGTATACCTTATTATGATTTGGGGATAAATATAAACTTTCAACTCATTAGGGCTCTAATTAATTAAAAAGTTTTGGCATGAGCAAGTCAGTTTTAAAATAGTGTAAGCAAGTCAATTTTCAGATCATCTATTTCAATCACAACTCACTCAATCATGGAGGGACTGTTTGTCATAGCATTTAAATCGTTCCATTTCACTATAAATAGTGATTTTATCTAAAATACACTTCAAATACCCCATTTCAATTCTATTACAAACACAATTTCACCAAAATCTCATCCAAATGGCAATTTAAGCGCAATGTCAATCAGCCCCTTTCTCTGTCACATCAACATTTTACTCACTGCAATTCATTTTGTAACTCTACATAATTCACTACTCCAACAATGAAGCCCAAAATCTATTTTATTTTAATATTTTTTTCAAACTCAATTATTCATTTCATTTTCTTTTCTAACTTCGTTTAAAACTTTATTCTTGAATAAATTTTAGATATCGTCAATTAATTATAATAAAATTACATTATATATTTAATATATTAACTGAAAATAAAAATTAATAAGTCTTCTAAGGGATGTTATTATAGATAAAAATAATATAAAATGTTCATTAAATAAATTTTATTGATATTGTTCACATTTTTTAAGTATATTTTATGTTTTTTTTTTGCAAGTATGACTTTAATTTTAAATAATTTACATTTTAAAATTTATAAATAATGATGTGCTTCAATTGTTCAAAATAGTCTTTTTATATTTGATTCATTTAACTGAAATAAAAATAAATTCAGTAAATAAAATAAAATACAGTTTAAAACAAATGAAAATGGAAGGAAAAAGAAGAAAGCAAAGGCAAAGAAAGAAGATAAGAAAAAACACAAGACAATACGATAAAAGAGTCACAAAGCGGCAGAAATTAACTAAAATAACTTTTTCATTAGAAGAAAAGTAGGGGACGGGACGCTGAGCCTTATTCTAAAATTTTGGGACGCAGGGTTGCGTACCAAAGTTCGGACTCAATTTTGAAAGTGAGGTCCAAAAGTGTTGCAACTTGAAGTTGCAACACTGATGGAGTTAGTCTCAAACACTGAACATTGTAGTATTATCGTGAACGCTATGACCAAGGTGAACATTAAGAATACTGGCGGGATATAGGGAGTTCATGAATTAAAACTAAATCAGAGTACCAAAACTTATAAATATAACATGAGTTAATTGCAAAAGACTTTAGTAATATGAGGATAATTGTAAAGCCGCGAAAGAGTATGGGACTCAATTGCACGGACAAGAAAGAGGGAAGGATCAGAAGATAACGCGTAAGACTGAAGCGGACCATCACGTTTTGTTTTGTGCGACCGAACTGAGTTCGTGCAAGATCAATTCCAGTTCGTCTTCTTCAAATTGCTAGAGAGAACGAAATTCTATGATGAATTGTATCATATGCACAAGATCAACGAATGGAAGGATTAACACAAGGAAGGAGGGATCATGTAATGCATGCTTAACTCTGAAAATCAATACAACAAACTTTTACTTTTCTCTCTGGAGAGTTTCTTGTTTTCGAACAACTATATGAAAAAATAAAAATTGTAACAAAGGTTTTTAATATAAGTAATAGCAGGTAAGAATCAAAACACTAGACAGAAGAGGTAACTTCAATTTGCCACTGACGATCAAAGTTTATTCAAATGAAGTTGTGGGAAGTAAAACCTAACTACATAACAAAGAAAATTCTATAATCATATAAAACTTTAAACAGTTGCAATCTATTGTTTACTTGAACCAAATTTTGAAGATGAACCTGAGTTCAGCAATGATGATGCAGAGAAGCTCGAGTCGACACTCTGCAAATACAAGCTCTGCATTGTTGACGATGGTCCTACATCATTACTCTTCCTTTCATCTGCATCTTCAACTCGTGAGCTTTTCGTAGCCCCATCAATTTTCTCACTTTCCTCTCTTCCATCTCTTATCTCCTTCAGCATGGCCACAACATCCTTCATAGTAGGTCGGTCGTATGGAGTAGGATTTACACAGAGAACAGCAACTCCAAGTGTTTGCATCATTTCTTGAATCTCATAATCAGGCCTCATGCGTAAACCAGCATCCAAAACCTCGACCTCGCCTCGTTTTTGTCTCACCCAGTCCACGATATGTTGTCCATCTGGTATTGTGGGATCAATCGGTTGCTTCCCACTTAGTACTTCAAGAACGACAACTCCATAGCTGTACACATCACTCCTCTCCGTGATCTTCATCATGTATCCATACTCTGCACATAAAAGAGAAATTTAGCATGGCATGATGAGTAAGTAGTTCTGAATTGAATACAAATTCCTGATTTCGCTACAAGAACGATTTGGTTCTCAAACTCCACTTTAAACTGAAGAAAAACATCATTCATGTAGACTTAAAGATAAGCAGCTTATACAAGCCTCTAAAGAGGTACTTCTCTTCTCTTGATCTGGGGACTGGGATACTGCATTTTATGCTTGAGAGAGTTTTTTTAATAGAAGCCAAGTACTCCATCAAAGGGAATCGTCGAGTGGGTTGAATAGAGGCTTCAACTGAAATAGTGGAAATGTTTTTCTGGCTTCTTGTTAATATGCTTGCTACATAGAGGTATGGGAAAGGCCACAAAAGCCCAAAGAAAACAAAATGGATTAATACAATCCATAAGCTAAAACTCATAGCAGTGCAATCCTGAAAAAACGTTAGAGCAGCTTAACTTACCAGGAGCTATATAGCCATAGGAACCTGCAACAGTATTGGAGGCGCAAGCAAAATCTCCACCATCAACAATCTTAGCAAGCCCAAAATCAGCAATGTAGGGCTCAAAGTCTAGGCCGATTAAGATGTTGTTGGCCTTTATGTCCCTGTGAACAATAGGAGGTACGCAATCATGGTGTAAGTAAGCTATGCCTTGCGCTGCCCCTAATATTATCTTGTACCTCAAATCCCACTCCAAGCAACCTTCATCTTTTTCATGAAGGATACTCCCAAGACTCCCATTAGGCATGTATTCATACATCAGCAACCTCGTATTATGATTCCAACAGCAACCTAAGAACTTAACAATGTTCTTATGCCGGATGGAGCCAAGGGTTTTTACCTCAGTTGAAAAGGAATCCCGGACCCCACAATAGCTCCAATGGCCATTTTCACAGTTATAACCAGCTTGCACAGCTGTTGGCCATAGCTTCTTTACTGCAATAACTACCCCGTTGCCAAGATCTGCTCGGTACACAACTCCAGAGCATCCTTTGCCTATTACATTCTCTTCCACAATGCATTTTACCACATCCTCAACAGAAAAATTCAACTTCTGAAATGGAGTGAATTTCCAAGGCAATGGTGATGATTCAACTCCTCCAAATTCAGAATCTGGATTTTCTCTGTTCATCTTTCGAACCTTTAAAATTGCCACAAGTCCAAGAACTGCCAATGCTATCGCCACGAGGGCCAGCAATGCAATTGCCAGTTTAAGCTTCCACGAATGCTTCCTGTTACGTTGTGGTATTCCAGCTCCACGCATATGGCTTGAAAAGCATGAGTTGTGCCCCTGAGTACACAAACCCTGGTTTCCAGCCAGTTCTGTTTCTGATAACTGCCTGAAGAGCTTATTATCCGGGAGAAAACCAGTGAAATTGTTATATGAAATATTCAGTGACACGAGGTTCAGAAGTGTTGAAATAGACATAAGATCTCCTTCAAGGTTATTGTGAGAAAGGTCTAATACAGAAAGCTTGTTTAGTTCTGCTATTTCAGGTGGAATAATACCTGTCAAAGCATTACAGCTCAAATTTAAAGCGATTTCAAGACTTTCTATTTTGAAGATTTCCACTGGTATGCTTCCGAAAAGATGGTTTTCGCTCAAATCAAGCAATTGAAGCCTCGAGCATCGCCCAAGGGACGTCGGAATCTCCCCCGATAATGCATTGCCACCAATTGAAAGCCTACTAAGCGAAAGCAGTTCACCAAGACTTCTTGGAATTGGACCGGAAAACTGATTCATAGAAACATCCAACACCTCTAATTTACTAAGAGAAGATAACGTACCAGGCAGAGAACCATTCAACAAATTTCCTGCCAAGTTCAGCATTTGCAGTTGCCCACAATTACCAACTTCATTGGGCAGTAATCCAGTAAGACTATTAGCAGAAAGATCAAGAAAAGTAAGATTGGCAAGAAAACCAATTTCTTTTGGTATTTGGCCGTTTATTCTATTCCCTGTCAACCTTAATCTAATCAAAGATACACAAGTACCGACTTCAGGTGGAATTGGGCCCGATATATCATTGTAAATCAATAAAAGCTTGGATAGATTTCTTATCTGAAAAATGCTTGGAGGCAAGACACCAGAGAGCCAGTTCCGCGATAAATCCAGCACCTGAAGGCTTCTGCAACCTGACAATGTTGCGGGGATATTCCCTTCAAGCTTGTTATCCCAAGCATAGAAGACCTGAAGCTGAGATAAGAGTCCAAGTTCTGGTGGAATCGAGCCATACATTTTGTTACTGTCAATCTGAAGCTGCACTAAACTTGTGGCGTTGGAAAGAACAGTAGGGATTCTTCCCGAAAGATTGTTGCTGCTGAGCATCAACTCTTCAAGCTTCGCCAGATTCCCAAAGGATTCCGGGATATTTCCTGAGATATAGTTCAGAGAAACATCGAAAATGACTAAACTTCTGCAGCTGCCAATCTCTTCAGGAATCGGACCAATGAAATTGTTCCGCCACAGCAACAACTTCTCAAGCTTTTGAAGCTTTCCCAACTCCCTAGGAATCGAACCAGACAGGCTATTCTCGTACAAGTACACGTCTACAAGCTCAGAGCAGTTACCAATGTCCCCTGGAATCTCCCCAGTAAGCATTGTGGTGTAAACTGATAAAACTTGAAGCTTTTCCAGTCTACCCAACGAAGGAGGGATCTCACCAGATATCTTGGTCTCTGCCAGACCTAAAACTTGCAAGTTCACGCAATCACCGATCTCAAACGGAATGCTTCCATCGATATCTTGATTACCACCAACCCTCAGGACTTCTAAAGCTGCAAGCTTTCCAATCTCAACAGGAATGCTTCCACTTAAACTGTTGTCATACAATTCCAGAGATTCCAAATTCGCGAGGCTGCCTATACTTTTTGGAATGCTTCCCTCTAGACTGTTTGCACTAACATCAATCGCTTTCAACGAAACACAATCCCAAATATCAGGCGGGATGCTTCCAGTGAGATTGCACCCAGAAATGACAACCTTTTCAAGAAACTGGAGAGAAGAAAGATTGGAAGGAAAGGGAAGGTTCAGCTGAACAGACTGGATATTTATTTCCGTCACGTAACCATCAGCAGAGCAAGTAATGAAAGACCATTTACAAGGGGTAGAGTCTCCTGAGTTCCAATTCGAAAACACAGAAGGTAGAGTATACGAAGAGGAAGAATGCAGCCAAGAAAACAGAACAAGAACTTCACCACTAGCAGCAGAAACAGAGCAAGCTTTAACCAACAGGAAGAGCAAACAAGTGATGCAGTTGTTGTGGGTGACGTTCAAGAACCGTTTCGGCATTGCATTGGCTACAATCTTGGCATCAAATTCAAGACCAATCTTTCTGTGTTTTTGCATTGGGTCTCTATCACTCTATGAATATAAACATGGTTTTATCATTTATCAAGTTGAATGGAACGAAAACTCGAAACCCATGACAATATCCGTGTTATCCATCTTAACAGACAATAATGAATGGCAACTGGGAATAATTTAGTATAAAAATGTCTTCGAGGCATTTAAACAAACACCTTGAGGGTGTGAGATAGGAGAAGACTTGTGAAAGGATACAGGCAATATTTCCACCATTTTCTTCATCGGGATTCTGCGTTGCCGTGGTTTCTGCGACCTTTTGTGTTTTAGTCTTATTTTTTCGGATTGGAATTCGGAGATTTAGGAGACACTCCATGTGTGAGTGTATCGTTTTCTTCAAAATTCAATCAGTATGGTGAATGGCTTTGTTTGGGTAATTGAGCCAACAAATGTGGCAAACATTATTGTTCTAGTGCAAGCAACTTACGAGTAAGACCTAAAGAAGATTAAATACCATAATCCCTCCCAATTATAATTGCCTTATTTAGTCTCTCCCTTTTGTACGTTAGTTCCTTCCTCGAGTTCAGCTCGAACGGTTATCAAGTTCGAGTTCGACTAGTTAACACAACGAGCGTTATTTTGAGTCATGATAAGTAGGCACAAACTTATTAACGAAAAATTCATATAAATATAAAAAAAACTACATATTTAATCAAACTGAATTGAGCTTTGTCGAGTATCAATAAATTGAATCCTAACTACTCGGCTCGATAACAAAATGAACAGAAAGTTAGACTCGAACTCGACTCAACTCTGACGTATTATTGAACTAGTCGACTCTTGAATTTTGATACACAATTCGTGTAAAAACTTCATCGGCGTATGAAATAATTACCATATATAAATTTTAATATGTAATTGCTTATTTACAATCTTAAAACTTGAATTTGATCATGTTCATATATGAATGCTCTAAACTTGGCTTTAATAGGCGTCTCTCCATGCTCTCTCATAGACACACATAACCACTTCCCACCATTCATTTAAACATTTCAGTTTCATTATTTCCTTCGTTTCACTATAAACTTCTCATTTTCTAAAAGGCCGAATTAGCAAGTTGAGCAAGGAATATGGACTTATATATACATCCACAAATTGTAATACTAGTTATTTGGCATCATACAATCATGTACTATATGTTTTCATGCCCTGATCAGCATCAAACCCATGCATACACATCGAAAAGCATAAATTGAGTCTATATGAAATAAAAAATACGTACGAATATGGCTCGTAGAAAACTGATATGAATCGTTCAAAAGTTTGGTTGTATTACAACTAGTAATAACCGTGGCGATCTCACGGGCGGGAATAGTTTACTTTTATCATATTATATAAACGGTTAATAAGTAAGTAAATTCAGAAAGTCAAATATAGTAAAGAATAGTTAAAATTATCAAAAAAAATTATAAAAGTTATACATAATCGAAGGATAGATTGAAAAGTGCAAAGTATCTTCAACATTATATAATTTCATAATTCAAAGTATTTCAAATAACAAATAATAATTGATGCCGACATCTAAAGGTTATATAAAACTTCCTTATAAACCATGTTAGTTGTGGTATTGCTCGGTTTTCCCTCTTCATTCAGAATCAATACCTTCATGCCCTTTTTCGATGTGACTTTTGAGAAGGCCACATAAAGCTGACCGTGACTGAATACTGGGTTAGGCAAATAAAGACCAACATGGGTGAGAGATTGTCCCTGACTCTTGTTTATGGTCATAGCATAGCAAATCGAGGTAGGAAACTGCCTCATCTGAAACCTTATTGGAAATTTGGTAACATCTGAAGGTGTCAAAATCATACGGGCTATCAAATACTCTTTACCAGCATTCTTTCCATGTATCATCTTGGCCATGATTATGTGCTTGCCGATATAAGTAACGATCAATCTAGTCCCACTCCACAGTTCTGCAGACTAATCTATATTCCTCAATAGCATGATCGGATTCAACTTTAAGACGAATCAAATGATTGGGAATACCTGATGTCCTGATAGTATTCAGAAATTCGATCGAGTAAATATCCTCTCGGTTGACTATATCATCCTCGTCGGGACAAAATGCTATCTAAGCTTAGAAACTCAAATGCACCTCCAGGCAACAAAGACATCACATTATCATTTATCTCATGAATAGTCTTATTAATCGGAGTTAATATAGCTCTATTCTGGAAGCATTGACCATCACCAATATGATCAATAAGTGAAAGATAAGTACTACTTACAATTGCAGCTATTGGATCGGTTGCATCACGGATGAGTATATCATCAGGTAGTTTGAAATTAACATCACCATCATTTTGTCCTCCAATTTCACCATCTCCAACCTTTAACAACCAATCAGCAAATTCACGTATTGACTCAACTTCACCTGGAGA
>JAYMSP010003431.1:0-19781 GCA_036897095.1 Plantago elongata
TATATATATATATATATATATATATATATATATATATACATAAAAAAGCCACGGTAAAAGGGTCACTTTACACGATGGTCTTACATTTAAAACCTGCTTAAAAAAATAATTACAATTATGATCAATCTAATTTTTAGCCCTAATTTTCGTTGTTGACTTTCTCGAAATACTCCTTGCTGCTTTCCCATTTGCTTATAGCTCACGCCAATTATAATTTCGTACGAATGGACATTCCACCTTCGCTTTTTCTCTCTCGCTTTTTCTTCCCTCTGTTTTCTTCTCTCGTTTGTTAAGTATTTTCTGTGATTTTCTTTCGATTTTGCTTCATCTTCGTACCAGAAACATGGATTTCATGGTTTCATTAACCTATAATGGTCTCAGTCATGCTTTTGGTATTGGATCTAGTTTTACCTTTTCTAATTTTGTTGGAAATTGTTGTTTCAATGTTTCGATTGAATAATTTGAATTCGACGAGATTTTTTTATGATGTTGATTGGAAGAGATTTTTGGTTTTTACTAATGACGACTTGAAATGGTTGGGATGTGCAAACTTCATGGATTGAAGTTTGTGGATATGGATATTGTGGTTTAGTGAAGATGATTGCTTGGATGTTGATCCCCTTAATGTTTGATGTGGTAAGAAAATGTATATTGGGGAGGGTAGTGGTTCTAAACACACTGATAGTAGGGTTGGTGGATCTGAAACTAGTTTCGGTGTTGCTCGTATAGTAGATACAATTGGTGGATTTGAAACTAGCTTTAATCATCATGAAACTAACTTTAATCATTATGAAACTAGTACTTTCTATGTTGAATTATTATTATAGTCCCGAAAAATGCTTAATTAGGGTTTAGGGTTGAGGACAGGTGTACCCTAAACCCTAATTAAGACCGTATCTTTCGGAAGGGATTTTCAAATTCAGTGATTTTTTTAGAGTTCACCATTCTCTTTTAGACTTTTAGAACCATGAGACTAGCATTTATCATCAATAAACTAGCTTTAATCATCATGAAATTATCTCAATGAACCTGAAACTATCATTAATCATCATGAAACTAGTTTTAATCATCATGAAACTAGTATTTTCTATGCTGAAACTATTATTATAGTTCCGAAAAATACTTAATTAGGGTTTGGGGTTGAGGACGGGTGTACCCTAAACCCTAATTAAGACCGTATCTCTCAGAGGGGGTTTTCAAATTCAATGGTTTTTTAGAGTTCACCATTCCCTTTTAGGGTTTTAGAACCATGAGACTAGCATTTATCATCAAGAAACTAGCTTTAATCATCATAAAACTAGCTTAATGAACCTGAAACTATCATTAATCATAATAAAACTAGCTTTAATCATTATGAAACTAGCTCAATGAACCTGAAACTATCATTAATCATCATGAAACTAGCTTTAATTATCATGAAACTAGCTAAATGAATCTGAAACTAGCTTTAATCATCATGAAACTAGCTTGTGTGGTCATGAAACTAGTTTTTTAGTCCATGAAACTAGCTTTTGTGTGGTCATGAAACTAGTTTTTTGGGAATGAAAAATTAATACAAATGATATTTAAACTAGAATAAAGGCATTTGAAACTACCATAAAACAGAGTATTCATACATTTATGATATTAACCAAAATATACATATCAGTCCAACATGAAACTAGTTTCATATCTGTCATATTCTTAGTGAAGAACATGGGTCATTCTCGTCATTGATTAGCTTTTGGAATAACACCTTGAATGGTGTTTTATCGAGACCAGCTACATGTTTTGAAAGTGGTAGAGTTTTTAGATACTATAAACATCCCTTCAAATCTCCACGGTTGAATGTTATCTCCATGACCTTTTATTTTCCTGGAATCAATACATGCAAACAGTCAAATGCCCATGAAACTAGCATAACATAAGTCATGAAACTAATATAACATAAGTCATGAAACCAGCAATATAATAGAAGTCATGCAACTAGCTCAATGAACCTGAAACTCTCATTAATCATTATGAAACTATCATTAATCATCATGAAACTAGCTTTCATGAACCTGAAATTATCATTAATCGTCATGAAACTAGCATTTATCATCATGGAACTAACTTTAATTATCATGAAACTAGCTCAATGAACCTGAAACTATCATTAATCATCATGAAACTAGGTTTTGAGTCCATGAAACTAGCATAATAGAAGTCATGAAACCAACAACATAATAAAAGTCACAAAACTAGAATAACATAAGTCATGAAACCAGTATACACACAGTTCATGAAACCAGTACGTATAACATCCATGGATCTTAAACTAGCAAATAAATATTTAACATGAAACTAACTAAAATCGAGTTATATTGGATCTGAAACTAGGAAAACACATGTTTAACATGAAACTAACTAAATTCGAGTGATGTTGGATCTGAAACACATATGCATATGAGTGTAACACTCATTGAACATGAAACTAACCAAAATTATACAGAAAAATGGATTAGTTCCGTACCTTTATCAGATTTGGAGATTTTCAGTTTCGTTTCTTCCTTTTTTACAACAGTTTTGGGGATTTTTCGGCTTCGATTCTTCCTTGTTTGCAACGAATTTACTTGATCTCATCATTTTTTAGACCGGAAAACAATAAAGAGAGGAATCAAAAGTTTGTTGAAGAAGAATCTGGATAAAGCTTGTTAAAGAAGAATCGGGAGAGAGGAAAATCGAATTTTGAATGATAGAAATGACATTTAATAAACGCGATAATGATTTGTACGGGTAGTTTCGTCTGGTCAATTATTGAAATGGGACCCATAAAATAGAATTGACTTATGTGTAAGAGTTGTTGTTTAGTGGCTTATATATATGTAATTCTCTCTTCTTAAAACTCCTTGTAATGAGCAAATTGATTTTCGAAACATTAGCTCAATGTATTATGTTTCTCATGTTTAGAAAAGAACATTTATAAAACATAATTTAGGCTTTATTGTCTTCACCATAAATTTACTGATTGAAAATTTTATTTAAAGATTTCAAGTTTGAACATGCTTCTTTTGGGAGAATTGCAAAATTGGTCCTCTAAGTGATCGTCCATTTCGAAATTGGTCCATTTCTTTTTCCGTTTCAATTTTGGTCCTGAGGACAGTATAAAATAACGTATGTGCGTATTGGAGCTGAGTTGGCGTTAGAAGGCTGAGTTGGCGTGAATTGGAGCTGATGTGGCGTGACATGGCACACATACATGGAAAAAATGGACCAAAATCGAACAAACGGTCACTTAGAGGACCAATTTTGCAATTCTCCCAACATTTTTTAACACAATTCAGCTCATCAGCAGTCACTTAGGCTCCATCTTCTGCTTCCCCTTTTTCTAGCCCGATATGCACCGACATGCACGAGCTGTTCAGGCACGCAGATTGCGAGGATCTGCAGTCCATTGTTGACATCGCTAGGGATTAGTTTTGGTTATTATGGCATGTGTTTTTATGGGACAGTGGTGGTTGAAGGTGGAGGGTGGTGGAGGGCGGATCTGGGAGGAAGAAGAAGGGCTCCGTGGTGGTGGGCGGCGGCGGGTGGAAGTGAAACTGGAGAAGAAGGGTTTAGGCGGCGGATTCGAATCTGAAGAAGAAGGCTGCGGTGGTGGCGAGCGGATCTGGGAGGAAGAAGACGACTCGGTGGTGGCTGGTGAGACCTTTCTTCTTCTCCTTCGCCAGTCACCACCAATCTCCACTACAACTCGATTGGCCACCGTCTCCGATCTGCCTCCCTCCCTTCGTCTCTGATCCATAACTGTTCACCCAGCCTCACCTCTGCACCTCCATCCACGGATCCACAACTTCAGTTAACCGAAAACGACCACCATCCGCCACCACTGATCCCTTCTTCTTCCTCCCAGATCTGCCCACCACCACCCTCCACCTTCAACCACCACCGTCACCGATCTGTCTCCCTCCCAGATCTGCCCACCACCACCCACCACCTTCAACCACCACCATCTCCGATCTGTCTCCCTCCTTTCGTCTCCGATCAGTAAATTCGTCCGACTCAGCAAATGACCAAAATCGCAAAACGAATCTAGTCAGCATAGGATCAAAAACGGAATCTAAATTCGCCAAAAAACGGCTCGTTGGTCCTCTTAGTCCGTATTTTACAAACGCAAGAAAAGGACCAATTTCAAAATTGATGGTCATTTAGAGGACCATTTTTGCAATTTTCATGCTTATTTCTTTACATAATTAGTATATGCCACCGTCAACAAGCAATGCATCAACATCTGAAGAGGCTACTGATCTTAACTTCACATTTGCCTGGTTTCAAATGTAAACAAAATTAACATATTACCATGCAAATCAATTGGGCATTTGTGCCAAAGGAAGACTCCAAGAACATATCATGTCAAATCAAAGTCAACGGACAAGGGTCGACCTGCATTTCCAACGAACTCTGGCCACGTTGTTTGTTTTTATTTGTTAAATTAAACAAATTAAATCAGAAAAAATTGAAAACGGTGATTAGACAGCTTGTCATATAGGGACATATCATGTCAACTAAACATCGATCCGATCATCACATTCTATCAACATCGATAGGATAGGACTCTTCCTCAACATGCCTAAAAATCATTATAAAATAAAATATACTTTGTGCTAATCTCTCAACGCCACCACCTCGAATTTCTATACCCGAGTATACTTTACACTAATCCTCCGTACGGCATTCAAATATTCATGTCTCCGAACATATACATTTAATAATGCTTTAAAAATGTAAATGGTTATAATTTATGATTTGAAACTCGAACTCGGCATTCGACCCGGCCTATCTACTGAGGGAGGTTCAACCGGGTCAACTCGGATCAACATTGTTTAAAATTATTATTATATATATTCTATTTTTTTTAAATCTCAACTACACATATTTCACCTCTAATTAATAATGGGAGATATTAATAATTCACCCCGTTAATTATGATGAACATTAATATACTGATTTTTTTAATTGTATTTTAATATAATCATTTTCAATATTAATGGTTAGTATTTTTTTTTACTATGTTTATTAGAGTAGAACTGTAGAAGTGTGAAAGTTACTCTTCACTTTCGTATTTAATAATATACAAACAAATAGGAGTATTTAAAATCCATGACCTAAACATCTACAGACACATAAGCCCCCATTCAATTCTCATAACCTCTTCAATTCTTGCTGCCGCCTGCTTCAATTTCTTTTCACCTGGTCTTGTCTTCTTCTTCTTTCGCGTAAAGTCTAACACTAACAGATAGCAAGAGTAGCAAAAAATTTCATTTCTTTGTTTCAGGCATGACTCTGAGTTAAATCTTTGGCTCCAATTTTTTCCCAATGGAATCGTTTTCCCAAGCCGCTAGGGCCGAAGAAGATAGTAAATGAATGTAACTTCTCAACAGAATGAAAAACGAGCGGCTAGATAGGTCAGCTTCTTTTTTTAAAGATTTAAGCTGATTAAACTCGAGTTTTTACCGGGTCTATACTGGTTTTTAACCGGATACCAAGTTTATTCAGTTTTCAGAATTTCTAGTCACCGAGTTACGTTACGGTTGAACCGGGTCAACCCGGGTCGATCCACTAGTTTCAAAACACAGGTTATAATAAATAAAGAAATAAAACATAAGTAGAGTGAATAAATTCATAAACTATGAGTGAGAAGGAACATATGTAACATGGTGAATATTTTTTCCAATTAATTCATGATAATTTGATATTTATAAATCCAATTAAGCCAACAAAAATATTAACTAATTTTAGCATATATATATATAATAATAAGATCACAAAGATTTTAATCAAAGTGTTAATGTTATTAACGAAATGAATTCATTTCGTGCGGATAAGAAAAAACCATCAATATTGAATACATATGTGCTTTTAAATAAGTTATTTAAAATAAAATTCTTAAAAAAAACAACTTACTTCATGAAGATAATATATATCCATTAATATTACTAAAACTTATTAAACAGAATTTAAATTTTGAACGTACAGCAGCATTCAGTTTACGGTTAACAAGACAAAAAAACAAAAAATATTGAAAATTCAGACATTACAATGAGATTTAGAATTCATGGAGTCCAGTTATAATACTCTTGCACATATATATATATCATGGGGTCTACTAACTTATATAATTAAGGCAGCGACAACTTAAATTGAATAAAAATAGCCCCCAAAGACCGTCTTCTTGTAAATTAATAATGCTGCCCCATCAGCAATAGTAGCCTTGCCATATCTGAAAACATTCAACATATGATATATATCATCAATCAGCTTAAAATTGTATGTCATGCTTGAAACTAATAATCAGCTGTTTAAATTAATTATTTAAGCTAGCTAGAACATCCCAATTTCTTTTTGGCAAATCAAATTAATTTCTTTTTTTCCTTAAACAATTAAAGGGTCCCGATCTAGATGAAGCGTATTAACCAACTGAGCTGATATATTAACCATCTGAGCTGATTTTCGTTGTCTCAAATCAAATTAAATTGAAAATCTGATATTGCATGATTGATCCTTATGAGATTGATTATTACCTACATATCATGTGCTCGGTTTCTCAAGTTATTTCAGGTGCTTAATGAAATCAGGTACTATTCAATTAGGCAAAAGTGCAAAATTTGCTTCAGGAGGAACAGTGTCAGTTATAGGATGGCACACAGTTTAGGCCAAAAAACAAAGGAAAAGAAAACTGAAGCATTGATTTTTTTGCAGTTTTAAGATCTAATTAAATCAATATTGGTTCCAAACACCATTATACCAACACGAATATTAGAATTGACATTCACAAGAGACAAAGGCTGCAACATTGTTGTTAATTCGATCATATATCCACAAAATTAAACAAACTTAGCATTGAAAATTTGATCTCAAATTTACAACATTTTTAGTCTTAACATATGGGACTGAAAGTACAGCAAATTCGATAAGCAAATCATGTAGTAGTAGAGACTTGAGAAGAATAATTAAGTACCTTGGAGGAAAAAGGAATTTAAGCGCGGTTATTAGTTTCCAACATGAGCCCGAAATGGATGTGAGGGAAGTGTGCCCACTGCATATATGAGCAAGATATCATTAATTTCTCAGGAATTTTATCTTTTAGGAAGCAAAAGCCTCTTATATGTACTGGTATTTACATTTTTGGCAGCAGTGCTAAATGCTTCTCTGTGACTAATGTCCGGATTATTCGCCTTGATTCTTTGAATTTCCTCCCTGTAAAGTTTTTCAAAAATTGCCTCAGAACAACAAAGAAAACTTAATTACACAATTAAGAAGGTGAAAACAAATTATAAAGATATTCATGATGAGTTGCAATATGTACATACTTGATGAACTGGTTGTACGCAGATGGAACTCGTTGCCTTTTCTCAGGAGCTGCATAAGTTTAACAAATTCAGGTTCTTGAGTGAGTAATTTGTACACAGTTTTTGGGATTGCTTAAAAAGTAAATTACATAAGAACTCATGAATGACATGAACTCACGGCGATTGACAATTCTCTGGTCATGAGTTTTGTTGGTGGTAGAGTACTGTTGGGCAGCCTTGTTCCATTTGGACGACGATCCAGTGTCAGCTTTGTACTGTCTTACAGGGTTGCTCGCACCCTAAGATCATCAACACATTAGCATTGACATTGATTGTCACTTAACAATTAAAGATTCAACACATTTTTAGAGAAATAGTCAATCTAATCTTCTCTCGAAGGACAAAGAACAGTATACTTAAAGCATGGGAATTAACAATATGTAACTAGTTTAAGGAGGGTCTTGCTTCTAAGATTATGCTATATTATATTGTAGAGCAAAGAAAAACAAATTGAGAAAGTATATATAAATAAAGTTTGACCAAAAGAGAATTGGTGGGAATCTGTGTCTGTTCTTTACAAGATTTGGGACATAAATATATGTAGCAGACGCCGAATTGACAGTTGCTGGAACTAGCTACCTAGCTAGCTTCAGACCAGGCATATTTCTGTAGTATTTAAGAGGATAGAGAAAACGATAACAACCTAGCTAGCTAGTAATCTGTGTTCCTAAAGCTCAAGACAAACCCTGGATCAGTTAAACTAATTTCATCAAAACAATAAAGTCTATACAGAATTTATTGGAAAAACCCTGGATCAATTACTATGCCTCAAACTTTTTATTAAATAATGAAACCAATTCCATCATCTAATTATGAAATCTTTAAACAGAATTACATCAAGTTTATACATTTTAATACAAGTATTGCACTCAAACAACATTGAAGCTTGGGCTATTTCCTTTTCCTGTTTGTGGTGTAACGAATTTGTATGGTTGTTGGACATTCCTTATCCTCGATCGGGTATTGAAAAATAAAATTCATTTGCCGTTTCAAAAAAAAAAAACTCCGAATTCAGGTGACTGACTATATGTGAAGAAATATGCTTACTGAGTTAATCATCAAACAAAACATATATACTTTTCCCAAGAAATTAAATTCAAAGGCAAAAAGTGAAACTATGTGCCTGCAAAAAAAAAACAGTAAAGCTAGATGCTGGAAAAGTGAGAAAATGTAGTAGCTAGGTACTTGGTGTTTGGCGGCTAGCTAGCAGCTGGATCTCACGGTTATATATGCAAAACAATGAAGTACTGATTATTTACAATCAAAATCTTGCAAGTATTGTCCAATATTATTCTACTTCCTTAATTAATTAGATCTTGGGAGTTGGAAAAAGGAACTTAGGCTAAGACTCCTATCCATTACATTCAATCAAATTAAAGTAGCAGAATCTAGAAAGAAACCCTAGAACTGAGAAAATTTATAAAGTTAGTAGTTACCTGAGTATGGATATTTTTATTAAGAGCAGCTGGGGTGGTGGTTTGGGTAGCAGAGGGTTGCTGTTGCTGCAGGGATTGAAATGCTGCACCCATATTCACACTCCACAGATTTGTGCAGTGACCACATCGAACCGTCACCACATCGAACAAGCTCGTATACGGCACACTCACCTGCACCACCGCAACATTAATCATCTATTGTAGTTAAGATAATACTGCGTGCAATAAACGCCTCGGTGCCAAATTGAAATGGTTTAGCATTGTATTGTTTTGAATCAAAGAGCAATGTAGTGGAGATCCTTTTCAGGAGGAATTAAGCAAAAAAAGCTGCTATAACAACTTATGAGGCATGATGAGGTTATGTTATCACTTTTTCCTTTGACTGATATTAAGAAAAAATGAACCAACAAAGAAAAAAAGGTAAAAATTCTTCTTGACTGAGATGTAGACAAGACTTGTATCATATCAAAGCTGGACCTGACCAGATGATCAGGATTATATATTTGCTAATTAATTAATTAAATAATTAAAAATGTTTCATCTTTCACCATGATCATCATCTTTCTAAAGCATATTGAAGAAACTCAGCTTTACTATAAAATTAATCATGACCTCAGTAATCATGTCAAGAAAATGAATACATATGGAATTTTAATATAAATGAAGTGTTTTAGATGTTTATGAAATAGAAGTAGTATGCATATATGTACCGCAAGAACAATACTGCAGAAGTTGCAAGGAATGTAGCAGAGTTGTTCATGAGCCACCTGATGATCCATTGTATACTACTTGTGCAAATAGCAAGCAAGAAATTGACCCACTTACAAGAAGAAGAAGAAGAAGAAGAAATGAAGAAGAGTGGTTAACTCGTTATATATGAGAAAGAAGAAGCTAGATTATGGAGCTAGCTAGGGTTGATTTTTGAGTAGTATTTCTTGTTTTGGAGCTAGATTATGTTTCCTGTATCAAAAGCAAGCAAGTCACTTGTACCTAATAGTTATACTATATATAAAGAGTTGAGGGAGAAAAGGTTTTTTAAGGAAATGCAAAAAGAAGCCAGAATCTGTGTATTTTATAAGTATTGTAAGTTGTAAGAATGGAGAGATAGTGGTAATTAAAGGTGGTGATGAGGTAGGGTTAGGGTTTTGGAAGGGGGAAAAAGAAGAAAGCAGTTATGGTGGCAGAAAAGTTTAATTTAATAATAAATACTAATTTAAATTGTAAAAGTTAAAAAGGAGAGAGTCCCATCAAAAATTGAAGTTGCATTGTTTTGTGATTGTAACATTTGATTTGTTTTTTGTTGGATTGAATTCAATTGAGAAATTTAAAGAGTGGGGTATAAATGTTGTGGATGCCCAAATGACCACTCCCTTTCACTATCTCTGGTGTACACCACAGCCGGACGATGTGGGGGGTGATGATCATTGATTAATAAATCTCTTTTCATACTTGTGTGTTGCAGCGGTAACTTATTTACTCCATTTTCATCAAAACTTATATTTATTTTTTTCAAATATTATTGTAAGTTTAAGAAACTAACTTTCTTTAATTATACAAACAACCCCAAATTAAAAGTTAACTACTAAAAATACCCCAACCCAACTAAGAACTAGAAAGTGGATCATTATAAATGTGCTAAACGGATCATTATATATACTCAACTATAACCGACATACATCAGAAATCAAAAACCCTAAAAAATTAAAAACTCAAAATTCATCTCTAAAAATATAAATTCTCCGGAAAAGCTGCAAGTCGCCGGAAACAACATTGCAAAGGTAAAAATATGAATATTTGATGATGTTCATCTCAAAATATGCCTTTTCAAACTCAAATTTTACCCAAATCGACTAAATCAAGCTCAAGGTCATTAGAAACAACATCAAGAAGGTACGAACATAATCGACAAAAATAAAAACCGCCTAAAACCATTTTATAACCTGGAAAACCCGCAAAAATTATTTTAACCCGGTTCGTCAACCCGCGAGAAATGAAGATAAATGACAATTTAATCTGTCTTTTTCGTCTCAATTTGTTGTTGGTCTCTTAAAAGACTTTGTGTAATACGTGAGTTCAAAATATATATAATGGGACAAGTCCAAATAATAATGCCAATAATAATAGATAAATTGTGCTAAAGATGAAATGAGCATATTTACATTTGGATATACTCCTAAAATATGGATTAAGTATGTATTTTGTAATCCGAGAGTAATAGACTATTTAATGTATTTAATTTGGATTTATTTAATCTTTTTTCATTTAGTGATTCATATATATTATCAAGTAGATTTGTTTGAAAAATTATATGATGAAGCATCCAATCAGACCAGGTTGTTTTTTTATTAAACAACTAAAGTTTTATTAATGATAACCAAGAGCACAAGTAATGCTCTCAACAAATAATTATAAAAGGATAATGAAAAATAAATTGTCCAAACCATAAAATAAATTCTACATCACGACTATAAAGATATTTAAACCAAAACAATTACAAAAGCTAACATAAAATTCATATCTCAACACCAGTATATACTCAAACAGCCCCTCAATCGGCTTAATTAATCTTTACACCTATCAGATCAGGTTGTGACTGTGGTATATTATGGAAGTTGTTTTTCACTTCAACCTAAATACATAACATTCCCAAATCATACAATGTTGTGATGTGAACATATTAAGAAAAATGAAACTCGTGCCAGATTACATACTGATATCCCGAATCATACGGTGTTCCATATTGTATTATAAATATATACCTTTATAACTTTTTAAATAACTTTTTACATATACAAATATTTATTTCTATACACTTCAGTTGCTTCATTTCCAATGCCCCTTGAATTTTATGATTGTAAAAAGTATCGTTCAAAGAGTCACCTTTAAAAATAGACTCGACATAGCTCGACTGAATTAATTGCATAGACGAATTCTAATAATTATTAAAAGATATATTTTTTATTAAAATTGGCACCGCAGTTATGTAAAAATATAATGTGGGATAATAGTTTTTATCGTGATATGATGCAAACTTGTGACAAAATATCGGGTGTACATGTCGTTTATTATGTAACGAACGTGTATAACGGTTGACTGTATAGGTCCATACGAGTTATTTCGGAATTGAAATGAAATTTAATTTGTGATGTTAATGTAACTCACTCGCTCACACCATAATTATTACCATTCCCGCATCAATTAAGTGCAGGCAGTGGTCCTCACCAGCCAACTCTGAGCGTGGACTCCAATTCTGTAGCTCCAGTTTTATGCTATGCCTCCATTATACTATCTATCATTCATCTCATCCATCTCATAAACTTATTTGGTTCACATACAGACTTTAGCTAGTTCGTTTTCTTCGCGTAGTTTGGATTTTGTATTTTGTTCCGCGAGAAGATAACTCTCTAACTTATTTACTACCTCGTCGAATGGTACGCTAGTTTCTTTACTCTGATTCTTTGTGCGGATTCTTTTATTAGTAATTATGAATCATTCCTAGTTGAACACAACAACAACAACAAAAAGAAAAAATCTCATCTCAATTTACCGTAAATTAATTTCAAGCTGTAAAATTTGGGAATTGGGACAGCTGGTGAAGCACACCCTAACTGGATTATAGTTGAGATATGTTGGGTTTCGAATTATTTGGCCCAACACTAATTCGCCAGGCATGGACCTAATTCGCCTAAGCCTTTGATGGGAAGAATAACCTAGAAGATCTCTAGAATCTCCCAAACATATCTCTTTATCTTATTTTAAGCAATTAGATTCTGTCTTAATTAGCAAGTCAGAGTATCTGCAAGAGTCTTCTATTTCTAGAATTAGTCTCTTGTTAGATAACTCTATATTTATGCAGATCTTATTCATATTTTTGCATATCTTTTAATTCCTTTAGCTTACTTGATTACCTAAAATCTATGTCAGGTAACAAGTATACATAGAATCATTAGGACTTAACCCTAATCAGTTAATGATTGATGAATAAACTCACCGTTGAATAAACCCTAATCAGTTGATGATTGATGAATAAACTCACCGTTGAATAAACATGCAGCCCACCGTGAAAGCGAGTACATCACTAGACCCATGTTCTTGTGATTGATTTCTTCCTCTTTCTCTTTTCAATGCATGATCAAGATTCGTACGATGACGCTCTTGAAAGCGAATTACCAGTTAATTCATCTTCCGATCTAGTTGGGAAAATTCATATCCCAACACATGGCCTCAGAGCCACAGTTCAAGCTTCCGCAACGAAGAACGCTACTCGAAGAAGGTTGGCAAGAGTAGAGGGATCGGTGCAGGAGATTCAGAGCTTGCTACAAGAACTTGTAGTGAAACTGCCCGATGAGGAAGACACTGCAGCGTCGTGCAATGGCGGGCAATAAGAGCCCACGACAAGGACGCCGAGAGAGCAAGTTGATCGCGCGAGGCGACGCCGCCAGCATCCCTAACAAATCCCCTGGCCAGGAGAGAACCGAGTCCGATTGGTACTCTCGGGCCCGACACTAAAGAGGGACGGCTTAGGGACAAAACCCTGAAGGAAATCGAAACCAATGAGTCACTCCGGGTAATTTCTATCGCTTCTATAGAGGATAACTATCATAAGGCTTTGAAATTTCTGGGCATAATGGATGGGTTAGATGTGCGACTTCTGGTTGATAGCGGTGCTACCTTGAATTTTGTTGCCGAAAGTATTGCTAGCAAACTAGGGAAGTACTTGTTAGAGATCACAGAACCAGTTAAGGTAACTATTGTTAGTGGTCATACCCTAGAGTGCCATACCAAACTCATTCAGGTTCCAGTTGTGATAGATAAGGTCAGGTTCCATGTGGATTTTTTCGTCTTACCCACGACAAGCATAGAGGTTATCTTTGGGATGCCCTGGCTCGCGAAAGTAAGTCCGGCTACCATTGCTTGCAAGGCGCTGTGTATGAAGGTCAGTTGTGGGGGGAAGGAACATCAACCTCAGGGGTTTGGACATAATGCTCCTCAGGTGACAGACATGACTTGCATACTCAAGGAACTCACAATAGGAGGAGAAGTGTTTCTGCTACAAGCACCAACCGTGAAGGGCACTGGAGCAACAAACAACCCTGCCCGTCAACAAGATTTGACTAAGTTAATAGCCGAGTTCGAAGACGTTACCAGTACCCAAGTGCCTTACCACTACATAGAGAGAGTTCGATCACAGGATCCAACTAGTGGATGAGAAGGTACTAATCAAAGTGGCTCCATACATGTACGCACACTTTCAGAAGAACGAAATCGAGAAACAGGTACAGGAAATGTAGGGAGTAGGACTGATTCGCTACATCAACAACCCATTCTCTTCACCAATCCTGCTGGTCAAAAAGAAGGATGGGACATGGCGATTTTGCGTCGAGTATCGTGCACTAAACAAGGATAACTTTCCAATACCGACAGTCTCGGACATGCTTGACGAGTTACACGGTGCGACCCTATTCACGAAACTGGATCTCATTGCAGGACATCATCAAATCCGTCTCCACTCCGACGAAATTCACATGACTACCTTCAGGACTCACAACAGTCACTATGAGTATCTGGTCATGCCATTCGGACTCCACAATGCACCGTCCACATTCCAAGCTGCAATGAACCACATCCTTAGACCATATCTACGTAAGTTTGTTCTGGTTGACTTTGATGATATTTTGGTGTATAGTTCTGGCTGGAAGCAACACATGGAACACCTCAAGACTGTGTTCGGGGTAATAAGAGCGAATCACTTTGTTGTTAAACCTTCAAAGTGTTTGTTCGGGGAACAACAGGTAGAATACTTGGGTCACTTCATATCCAAGGAAGGCGTTCGAGTGGATGGCAAAAAGATCGAAGCCTTGCGTGATTGGCCGGTACCCAAGACCGTAACTGAGCTGGGAGGATTCTTAGGGTTAGGAAATTATACTGGAGGTTCTGCGAAGGATATGGAATGATCGCAATACCCTTAACCGCCCTTATTCTTGGGTCAATTCCAATTGAACGATGAAGCACAAGAAGCTTTTGAAAAGCTCAAGGCTAACATAGAACCAGGACTCGGCATGAAGAGGAGTCGATCTGCAGCTCTACCTGAAGATTTCACCAAGGCAGTTGATTCACCTTTACTGGAGATGACTGCGGCTGCTTGGGGAGACAATTAATTTTGTAAGGACCTTGGGGACAAGGTCCGTTTAAGGGGGGCCTGTGTTGGGATTTGAATTATTTGGCCCAACACTAGTTCGCCAGGCATGAATCTAATTCGCCTAAAACCTTTGATGGGGAGAATAACCTAGATGATCTCTAGAATCTCTCAAACATATCTCTTTATCTTATTTTAAGCAATTAGATTTTGTCTTGATTAGCAAGCCAGAAAATAAATACGGAATATCTGCAAGAGTCTTTTATTTCTAGAATTAGTCTCTTGTTAGGTAACTCTAGATTTCTGCAGATCTTATTCAGATTCCTGCATATCTTTTATTTCCTTTAGCTTACTTGATTATGTAACAATTATAAATAGAACCATTAGGGCTTAACCCTAATCAGTTGATGATTGATGAATAAACTCACCGTTGAATAAACGTGCAACCCATCGCGAAAGCGAGTACATCACTAGACCCCTGTTCTTGTGATTGATTTCTTCCTCTCTCTTTTTAATGCGTGATCAAGATTCGTCTGAAGACGCTCTTGGAAGCAAATTACCAGTTAATTTATCTTCCGATCTAGTTGGGAAAATTCAGATCCCAACAAGATATTTTCTGAATTGAATTTTGTATTGGACGTTGTAATGCAACTGCCATATTGATTGTGTTTTTTAAGAATGTCTATTACAATTACTTATCTCAATTGAACTAATATATCATTTCACTATTAACATCAGCTAGATTACAAACTCGTACACGACTAAAATCGAACCAATAACACGTCAGCCTAATTAATAAGTTAGGCTCGGTTGATCCCTATTAATTGGGTAAAGATTTCAATCTTTTATAATTTTTATTTTCTCATCCATATCTTACTATTTCTATATCTCTCTTACTTTTATTTCATTCACACATCATAAACATACAAGTACATGAACTACAAATCTACTATAAGTAATTTTTGAAAGTTAAATAATAGATGAACTATCATTGATCGTATAAACTATAATCATCTTATTAGTTTGTTTCGTCAAATAAACACATATAGTACTCACTGACTCACCCAATGCACCTAGATGTTGAATGTGACATATCTCGAAGGAAATTATTCATCGAACTACACATTATTGTAAAAAGTTACATTGAGTTTCAACTAACACGTGTATTATATAAAAATGTATAGAAATCGATGCATATACAAGCGCGTATATGAAATTGAAGAATGTAGATTATAAATATAGTAAATAAAGTTGGAACTGAAATGCATGGGATGTGAATTCATATGTACTATAACTAACGCCAAAGGCTATGAACAAATATTCCATGGTGACATCGATCCGATCCGTGTCACGTCGTGGACCGGTGAGAAATTGTTATTGGAGCAGGCAGCAGCAGTCAAGCACCAGCTGATTTCCAATCCGTCCCTTTCCATGTCTGCCGGTATTTAATTGCTCCGATCCAGTACATTATACTATACACATAACACACCGATCCACATACCATCCAATTGCCAATTCCATCGATTCGCACTAGTTTTATTGTGCCTGATTATTCTTATAAAAGTAAGTGATTATTCTCGTTACTGTTTGGTATTGAATTAGAATTGAATTATTTAAATTTGAGCTACTGTTTGGTATTGAATTAGAATTGAATTATTTAAATTCGAATTAAATTTTTATATATATTTTTAAATAAAAATACTACATAATGAAATTACAATTTTACACCAAATACACAATATAATTATGGTGTAGCATTAACAAAGTACGTACCTGTATATATAACAATACAAATATCGATGTGTGTTCTTGTGTTTTTAATTTTCAACACAAGGACTAAGCTTGACGTTGACACTTCACTGAATGATAGGCACACTAGTCCAATTTTTATCGTTTTCCTACCTGGCTACCCATCCAATTTCACTACATTGCTCGTCTCTGCACCACTTCACCATCGCTTCTTCCTTCACATTTTTCAAACTCTACCCACTCCTTGCCTGCCTAACTAGTAATTTAACAAAAGAGTTTGTTTCGCACTAATATACCTGAGAAACAAGAACAATATGTTTATATGAAGAATTGGGGTGATATATATTTATCACATTGACAATTTTACAAAACTAAGTCGAAACTTCAATTTTAACAAAAACTAAAGAGTGTAAGTTATATCATTAGTTAGTCAAAATTAACCTCATCAAAACAAAGAACCATACGCATAAACTATAGCACATATAAGAAACGTCTAGTTCTGTGATGTCTTCAAGTCATCAAAGACACCTCCATTTTATATACCGTATGGTGAGGCACATCTATTATGACTAATTAAGTCCCTCCAAATTCGAAAGAACTAGCATAAATCGAACTAAAGACAGGCGAATTGCACTAAGATCAAGAAGACGAGTTAACATCATCACCAAGCAAATTATCATCAGAAGAGACAATTTACACATAAAACGTAAAGAATCATTCTGAACGGAATCGCGGACTTAAGAAGAAACCCAATTCGTATCCTATAGCTCGGGTAACCGACCTAGAGTTTATAGTATGGATAAGGTAGAAGAAAGAAATCCGACCTAGAAGAGTTATCCGACCCATAGCCTACAACAGGTCCGAGCCTGGCCGTACGTTGAACCACTACCCCTATAATCTGGATCACGTGTTGATACGAGCGACAATCCAGGATTTGGAGGATTCAGTTCCCAAAATCAACTCTATATATAATCCTATTTATTTCACTTGAAAGATATGTCACCCATCATATCTCACTATATTTACTCCCTCTTAGAGCTTAAAAGATTGAGTTGATTCACTACCCGGTTTGTCCAAGGCAAACCGGTCTTGAAGAGGTCTAAACCTCACTTTCCTAGCTTTGCAAGTACGAATTGAATCTCAAGGCGCGCTTTCCCGATCCAAAACATTTTTTCCCCACAACAACATCAATTTTGCATACTACACAATGACTATGTATTTTTTTGGATACTTTACAATGACTCTTTGTCCATTTTATATACTCTGGTCATTTTTTTACTCCGATTTGGTGATTTATTACACAAACCTCAAATATCTCACGTCCTCGACACAATGGCTACGTATTTTTAAAATTTCTTTTTCTTTTGTTGATATTACTTTCAAAATAATTTATGATATTGAATCACGAGCTGACACGTATTGAGTGTGTGAGATACTTCCGGAACATGAGATATTTCTAATGTGTGAGATATTCCGAGTGTTTGTAATAAATCATCAAATTCGAGTAAAATAATAATCGGAGTATATCAGCTAGAAAAATAATCATTATAAGTATATAAAATATAAATAATTATTATGAAGTATATAAAATGGATATTTGGTATACTTTTAAAAATTTCCCAGCCTTCATATGTTACACGGATTTTCACGGAATTGAAGTGAATCTTCAAAACTGTGATACTTCACAGAATCAAAATCTTGTAATGTCTTAGTCCTATGTCAACTTTGTATCTATCAAGTAGAATCATTTTTTGACGTTGAACTCAACTTTGAATTGATAATAAAATCTTGTATATATTATTTGAATGATGAAAAATTTAACCTACACACTATTAATTATTTAATTAAAATTATAAATATAATTTTGAGTGAATAAAGTCAATAAAAATGAAATAAAAATAAGTATAGTAAAAGGGAAGATTTCCACAATCTAGAGGAATATTCGGTTTCTACAATAAAGAACCGGTCAGAAACATTACAAATCGGCAATACGCTCTCTCATAAAATTTACAAAACTCAACAAACTTTCTCTCTCTAAAAAATCTAGAGAGATAAACTTCACCTTCCTTCCTCCCTCCCTCTTCCTTCTCCCCTCCTCCCTCCACCAGAAACCGTCGCCAGATCCACCACCGCCCCCTGTCTTCACTATCTATCTAATTTTGCCAGATTTTCACCGGATTTTACCGGATTTCCACCAAATTTTCAATTCCAAGGGCTAAAATATTCAAATCAACAAAATTCATCTTGTTTTTCCATTGAAATCTCAATCGAATGTGAAATTTGATTTTTTGATTGTCAATTTCCATTGATTTCATGATCTCATGTTTCCAGATGTGATTTTAGATCTGAAATTCGTACAGTGAAAATCGAATTTCACGATCTAGTGATCTGTTATGGTTTTAAGAGATGGTGTGATAGTTTTAATTAAGTATCGTTGTTATGGTTTTACTATGTGTTTAATATTTCAGTTTGTTATAGTTTTAAGTATCGTTTGTTATAGTTTTCAGACCTATTATTGTTGCTTTAAGCAACAATGTTAGTGTTTTTTGTCTCAGATGAAATATTTATTGTTTGATTTTTAAAAAAAATTGTCACAATTTTAAGAGACATGTTATAGTTTTAAAATATACTATTATGATTTTAAATACTGATATTACCGTCTTTAACCTGGGTTGCATGTTCGTGCTTTATTATATTTGTAAGGGATAATTACATACACCCCCCTGCAGGATGCCTATGTTGCATCTGGATCCTCCGAGATCAACAATTACATCCAGGTCCATAAATCCCAAAAAACGTTGACCAGCTTAATTCCCAATTCAATTTACTTGCAAACCAAACACAGCCTTAGCAATTCTTTGTCTTCTTCCTTCTTCATTCACCTGTTATCAAAACAAAACGACGAGTCACTATTTCACTCTCCATTCCCAAGTTTACGAGAAAAACTCTCCAATGGCGGATTTCCTAATTTGCTACCCATTTGCATCCGAATTTTTTACAAATCACTTTTTTATTTTTCAGAAACTGTAGTGATACACATTCCCTCATCTCAACTTGAAGATGGATAGATCAGTATAGACAGGCAAAAGA
>JAYMSP010003432.1:0-19780 GCA_036897095.1 Plantago elongata
TTTCTATATGTATGTTGTATCTATGTAATTCTATCTTGCTATATATAAAGGATTCTGGTAAGAGACAAACACTTTTATCAAATTCGAAATTTTCACTTGCATCAAAAAAGCAAAACCTCTCTAAGTTTTCTGCAAAACCTTCTGCTAATCATCTGTTTTTTGCGTAGTCTTCTGAAAAGATAGACTAATTTCTCTCGAATTCAAGCACTTCTACTCTAATCTTACCCAGTACTCTGTATACGAGATGCCACCCAGAAAGACCTCTTCCAAGAACTCAGCTACGACCGCTTCTTCTGCTGAAAAGCAAGGAGAAGTTTTTTTGCAAGTGTTGAACAAACGCTTGCTGGGTAATTTCAACCCAGAGGACTGGACCTCCAGCCTCAAAATGAATTTGGGAGCACATATGATTGAAAAATACTTGAATGTGGCTATCTCTTCCACACCAGACATGAACTTGGTGGTGAAGATGCTATCCAAGGCTCACATCAAGAAGTTCCTATGTGTTGCTCCTATTGGATTGTCTCCAGTTGATGTCTTAGAGTTTTACAACTCTTCCCAAGTATACACCAAGATTATGAACAATGTTGAGGAATTGTTCATCAAATCTCAGGTTCAAGGTGTAGAAATACATCTTGATTGTGACTCTTTCTGCAAAATTTTCCATCTAAAAAATTGTGGGACAACTTGTGAGATTAACACGAAAGACAAGACTCTAAATACTTGTGTCTGAGTGTTGTATGAAGAAGTAGCGAATGACAAGATTGATGACTGCCCCTCTTCTTTCATTCTGGGAGACATCAGAACAAGACACCTCTTTGAGCACTGGAATGTGCTGGCCATCATCCTTCACAGATGCTTGGATGGCAATAAAGGAGGCATTGACCAGATAAGTCTGGAGAGATGGATGATAATGGCCATTCTCTAGAAAGAGCTAAATGACAGAGATAACCTCTTCAATTGGGGTATATATCTCTTCATGAAGTTTGTGAACAGGGTCAATGAGTTTGAACCCAAAATCATCAAAAGCCGTGCTGACACCAAGTCAAATATGCACTATGGTCTGAAAATTTGCTACATTTTAGAGAAATGTGGAGTTGTGTTCAGAGAGCACATGGACATCCCAGTGACCAACACAATGTACTGACACGCTCATGAGGAAGCCTTGAAGAAAGTTGCCAAATGAGTTGGTTGCTTAGGGATAAGGGGTATCTGAAGAGATACACGTTGAGGTCCAAATTGGTAAGAAACCAAGGACCAACAAACCTAGGGCAAGGAAGAGGACACAACTTGTCATTGATGACACTCCTCAACCAAAAAGGGCACACAAGATGTTGAAGTCCAACGACCCGTTCCAGCCCAGAAGGACTCCAGCTCAGGTAGGAGGTCCTTAAGCGTAGGCAAGATGTCAGAGCTATCTGTGAATGAGCTCAATCAAATCGATGAGTCTGTCCCAGACATTGATATGGATTCCGAGGATGATCTACCACTTCAAATGGTACTCAAGAGATCACGGATAGAGACTCATGGTGGAGCCTCTAGCTCAGCTACTCTGACCCAGAAAGCTAAGGTTGTAGAAGATGCAATCCCAGAGAGTTCAGTTGAAGATGTCACACCCCAACAAGCAGAAGAAGGCTTGGCGGTGGATGACAGAATGATGGAAGATTCTGACATTGCTTCCACATTCAAGTTGCCAGCAGACTTGATTGCTGAAATAATTCTTGTACCTGAGCAGGTTCCTCAACCTTCTGAGACAGGAACTCAAAATGTTCAAACAGAGGAAAGGTCCGAAGTACCAGAAACTTCAAGCCATGATTTAGAAGCCACAATGCCTAAAGATACACAAGTAACAAGAGTAGTCTATATCTAACTTGTGAAACATTTGAATAAATATTAAACTAGTTACTCATAAACTTCCTTTGTTACAGGCTTTCATGGAGATATCACATCAGGTAGTCAATTGTCTCTAAAAAGAAACAATTTTGTACTTAATCAAAATCTTGTGTTTCTAACTTCATAATTGTCTCTATACAGGGTCCAACTGAGAAAATAGTTGAAGTGGTGGAAACACCACAAGCTCAAGAGATTCCAGAGGTTGAAAAACCTTTTGAAGAAATTATTTATGAGCCTTCCGTTGTGGAGGTATGTAAAATAAGAATCATTCTTTTTAATGAATAACTTGTAAAAATCAACTTGCTTAATCAAATACGTTGCTTCTTCGAATAGGTTCATTCTGAAGAAAAGGTGACTGAGGAAAATGTTGCGACCTCCACAAAACCTATGGAAATAGACACAGCCGCTTTGGCTAAGTCTCCAGAAAAGTTGCCAGAAACTACTCAAGTTTCTGAAAGAATTGATTCTGAGCTCCCTGACTTGGAAGTAAGTGAAACTCTCAGAAACATATCTTTCCAACAACTTTCTGAAGAATATTTCTAAGCATTATGATTTGATTTTTATTCTCAGGCTCGAGAAGAAAGATTGGTTGAAGAGGAAGCAGCCACTCCTATGACCATGATATATGAAGCATCGGTTGCTCCAGAGGTCCAAGTAAATGAGCCTAGTGTGGATACACAGGTGTGCTAAAAAACACTTAGACTTCTTTGATTCTCAGATAACCTCAAGTTTAAACAAAACTAACTTGAAACCTTTCTTTTAGGCTCAAGAGATATCAGTGATTGACGTGGAAGCCCCACTTGATCTACTGAAGATTTTCCAGACAATCAATATGAAACGTCATGTTAAATGCTTTAGGCAATGACAAACGCTCAGAAAGGATGATCTAGCGGAGCTTGCCAAGGTGATTGACCACAAAGAAAGAAGGGTAAGAGCCTTTGATCTGGAGAATTACGTTCATGCAATGTTTCCTGTTGAGGATTACTCTCACTATATGTTGATGCATGACGACATGACGACATCAAATATGATGTTGGGAAGAAGCTGATGGATGTCTTCAATGCTGCTAATGAAGAGACCAGAAGGCAAATGGCACTTAATCCCACTTTGCCCCAAACACTCAGAGTTTATCCCTCTGAACAAGAGGAAGTAAACGGGCAAAGGATTACACTTCCCACTGTCATCAACTTGGTTTCGGATGAAGAGGAAGACACTGATGAGAACGATGAAGATTCCTCTCCTAAACATCCAGAAGGCGGTGATAATAACAATCAATCTGACGATGAAGATGATGATAGTCCTTCACCAGGGATTGGTGGAATGGCACAAGAAAATGCCGGAACAGGGACTCCACCTGCTCAAGACTCAACTCAGAGAGACCCACCATCATAACAGAAACCACCTCCAGCTGATCAACAAGACCAACAGAACTCAAACGATCAAAATCAACAAGCCGACCCATCTGAAGAACTTCAGGTTGTTGAATCCAGAGTCACAAGACTCAAGGAATTGTTGGAAGAAGAAAGCAAGCTCAGTCAAGAGTATCAATCTCTGATTGAAGCTAAGGAAGCCCAATTGTTGATAATTGAGGTAGAAAATGCCAAGGAGAAGACACTCCTTGTTGAGAAGCAACAATTGAAAAGAGATATCGATGTCACAACTGCAGAGTTGGACGCTCTGGTGACAGACGATACAGAGCATGATGCTAAGGCTGCATCAGATAGACCTAACATTCCATCATCTTAGAAAGACAACACCAAAGGTAAAGGTAAAATGGTTGTTGAGCTCGACTACAATGATCAGAATGATCACATCCTTGTGAGCACTGATGATGATGAGACACAAAATATGGTTCCAGAAGAGGATGCAATTCTTCTCTCCCATTAACAAAGAGAATTTCTTGCTCCACAAATCTTCTCATCAACAGCCGTTACTTCCAGAGATGGCAAATTTCTTGGACGAAGTATTGTGTTTGCTAAACTGCGATCGGAGCTAGTTGATGAATATTCCTAGGTACTTTCATCTATACCATCTGACCTGAAGCCGATAGCTAAGCTCTTACTTCACCGAGCCACTAGCATTGCATTGTTTTAGAAAGATCTAGGCATGGTCAGAAATGAAGTCCAGAAGCTTGTCCAAGTTCACAACAATCTACAGAAGAACTTTGAGTCGCCTTCTCATTCTTACGTAGGTTTGAGTCAGTCACTCATAACTATATTGGGGAAGAGAATCAACATGTCCATAGAGGTAGAGGAAGGAAAAGAAATAATTACCTCCCTCCACAAGTCAAGTTCCAGAAAAAGGACCCACTTTCAGAAGAACTCGTGGTTCCAGAAACCAGAGTTAGAACATCAACGAGGCTTAAAAGTATGATAACTAGGGGTTCCAATGCCCTTGTTATAGCTGAAGGAGATAAGCCTTCTGAACAACAACAACAAGAAGAAAAGGAAGAAGGAGAACTCCAAGATCAGGAAACATGTAAGTCTCCAATAAGAAACTTCAATGATGATGATGAGACTGACACAGATGATCATCCACTTCACAAGACAAGGAAAGTGGACAGCTTATCTGAACCACCACTGGCTGCTGCCAGAACTCCTTCTGGAAATACCAAGTCGATCCAAAGTGGATCTTCCAGCAAAACCCCCAGAAAGCAAATAGAACTGGAGAAAGGTCTTAACAGAAAGAGGTGTAGGGACTTACAGTTTGGTAGAATTAAAGAGAAAGAACAAGAAAGACCAGCTGCTGCCCAGATTGAGTATGTCAAGACTAATGACAACCAATCAACCTATAGATGCATACATCTTCAGAATTTTCCAGAACCTATCTACAATCAAATGATGGCATAGAGAACCAACAAGTCTACACTACTAAATCCAGCAAATACTCACAAGTGGCTTGATTTTGTGGTTTATGTGAGGACTGAGGCTATGAAAAAGCCAATGGATTTTATATGTCCTTATCCCAAGCCTGATGAGATACACAAGACCAAGAAATTGGATGGTACTCTCAGCAGACAGAACAGACTAGGGGTTGAACCTTATGAGTTTTTACATGACAAAGGAACAATACCTGGATGACATTGTATATTTGAAAGAGATTTATACTTGGAAGAGATTTACAAGTATCATCAGTTGTCACTGCTGAAGATAAACCATGCATGGGTATGAGGTAAATACCTTTGGGTCAAGAACTTTGTTAAATATAACAAAGACCCTGCCATAACTTACAAGGAAGTCTGTGAGCTAGCCAGAAAGACAGAGTTCTCTGTCAGAATGTTACTCTATAAATATGTTGAAGACTGCAGGAGGGTTGACACTATTGATCTAGAAAGGTGCTGAAGAACTTGAGGTTTCTAAACATAAGTTAATTTTGAAGACTTGAAGACTAGTTTGTTAGGATGTTTATATGGAGCTTGATTTCTCCGGTTGTCCTAATGTACTTAGTAATTTTTGTAAACTCTTTGCTGAATTGATCTTTATTGTTCAAATATTTGTAAAAGTTATCTTGTGATGTAATGTTCTTTCTGATAATCATACTCTCAGAAACCTTCCATAAAAGATAACTTGTCAGCAAAGATCACTCCTTGTGATTTGGTTGATGTTTACTTCTGCACTTAATTTATCTGATTAAATATCATTTGAAATGATTAAGTGGTGGATTGTTTTCACTTTCATGTTTGTAATATGACTTTAAGATAGTCATGGTTAACTGATCAAAAAGGGGGAATTTTGTTATGAATATATGTTCGTATTTTTGGTCAATCACCATATGACTCATCTTTAGTACAACAAGGTGACTAGTACTCTTGGTTCACTTGAACATTGTAAAAGAGAAAATCACTTAGTATGTTAGTTTAGTTAAACTTTTATTAGGATTATTAGGTCTCTGAATGTAATTTTATGTTTTGAGAAGGCCATGAAGAAGGATCCTAACAATGGATTTTAACCGAAGATTTGAAGACTGCAGATTGCACAAGTTTGATGAAGACATAAGGGTTAGTCTCCTCAGATAGACTATGTTCAGAAATCATATTGTATAGTGCAAATATTGCATAGAGCATGCTAGCTTTCAGAAAGGCTCATGTGTCCGTTGAGACTACATGACAAAAAATAGTACAGTGCATTAAATACACCGGCTGAAAAGTCGATCAAATGCATAGTCCTCTCTGAAAAATGAAAAAAGGCACTTCTGAGTACTCATTTCGAGATATCAACAGATTGAATTCTAAGAAGGTCTAACGGATACTGTTCAAACGCTCTCAAATTTATCTATAAATATCACCACTTAGAAGATGAGAAATACACACACGAACTACGCTCATATATACATATCAAGCAAGCATTCTCTCAAGCATTCATACTACAATTCTCCAAGCTTACTGTTGCGACTAACAAGCTCGAAGAATCACTAATAGTTCTAAGTGTCCTGAACCTATAACAAGACATTGTTATTCATGAAAGAGTTGAACTTTCAGATACCCTTTCTGAAGCTCATTCTCCGGAACGGATACCAACTAGTTGGGTCAGAAAGGAGAACCTACCATTTACTGAATAAGTATATTAAGTAGTGTAATCTCTTCAAAGCTCTTCTGAAAATAGCTGAAAAGTTATAAGAGAAGCTTACCTGACAATCAACTTATAACCAACACCATCAAGGCGTGGAGTACAGGAAGTACTTGGTTTGGGAAATCAAGGAAAAGTTGCAAGGTTATCTTGAGTACATGAAGTAATTGGCTCGTGGAGCTAGAGAAAAACTCAGGGGGAACACTTGGCTGGGAACCATTTGTTTGTAGGGATCTTAGAATAGGACTTATTGTAAGGTGAACTCAATTGTTTGTTCTAGTGAATTCCAGGTCTCAGAAAGGTCGAGTGGATTAGTTGGAGGATTACGCCACGTCCAGGTACCACTATAAACTGCTGCGTTATTTACTTATTGTACTTACTTTACAGCATTACATACACACACACACATTATTACTGCTAAGCACAATCACGTTTATCTATCGCTTAAATTCTTCTGCTCTCTGAATCTAAGTATAAGAAACCTCCCAGTTTTTGAGAAAGTTGTTTATCGATGAAAGTTTGAAAAGACTATTCACCCTCTAGTCTTTTCGTTTGCAGTTATCAGGACCAACACTGAATATGTCGATTTGGAGAATATGATGGATATGGCTAGGTTATTTGAGGACCCATCTCGTTAATGCCATTACACTTGGTTGAACAAGTAGTTAGATGGTCTGGTTTGTTCTAGAATTGAGACAATCTTGGGTAATGTTGATTGGTTTATGCAGTTTTAGGGTGTATATGTTGATGTTCTCACTCTTGGGAAAAATGATCATGCTCTTGTCATCATCAAGCAACACAATCCAATATTAAATCAAACAAAAGGAAGATTGTTTGGGTTCTTAAATTTTATTGCAACGGAGCCTAATTTCTTACAGCTAGTGCAATCACAATGGTATTTGCCTGTTACATTGTCTGCTACGTTTAGAGTATGGACGATGTTAAAAAGGGTGCAACATGTTATGTGGCTACTTAGTAGGAAGTATTTTGATTTGGAGCTATGAATCGAGAGAGTTCGGGCTCCGTTAGATTAGGTACAACTGGAAATTGTTGGAGTCTACTTAGATGTGAATCTTGAAGCTAAAAATAAGATGTTAACTGAGGAACTGATAGGTTGGCAACAAGTTGAGGAGGAGGTACTGATACAAACGTCTATGTGGACTGGTTACATCTAGGGGATGAAAATAACGAGTATTTCCATGCTTCCATAAAAGACAAGAATATACATAAACATTTATATTGCTCAGAGACGTTGAGTGGGCAGATGGTTAGTACTCCATATGCAATTGAACATGAAGTTGTTGATTTTCACACTAGGATGGTTGAGACGAGCATTACTAGAAGGCAAGGGGTTAATGTTCCATCATTGAGAAAGGGTAACATGTTGCAGAGGGCTCAAGCGTTGCAGTTGATCCGGCCGGTGACATAGGCTGGAGTGAGGGATAAATTGCAAGGCATTCATGTGACTAAAGCTCCTGGTGTTGATGAGTATAACTCTGTGTTTTAAGCGCGTGATATGTTGTTGGCTATCCGAGTTTTTTTGAAGAGGGAAGATTGTTCAAAGTTGTGATCACAAAGAATAATAGTGCACCTTTTCGATATGTACCCCATGAAATCCCCTGGTCTTGATGGTATGTCCGTAGTGTTTTACCAACACTTCTGGCATATTGTTAGGAATAATGTTGTTGATTGTGCTTTGAGTTTTCTGAATAACCATGCTCTTGATTCCAAGCTTAATTTTAATCATGTCGTTCTTATTCCCAAGTGTAAGGCACCCGTTAAGATTGCACAGTTTCGACCCATCAGTCTAAGTAATGTTATGTTTAAAATAGCCTCCAAAGCTATTACCAATAGGTTGAAACTCCATATGCATTTCATTATCTCTGAGACTCAATCTGCTTTTGTGCCCAATAGACTGATTATTAATGTGCTTGTAGCTTACGAAGTTAACCATTTCTTGAAACAAAAAACAAAAGGGAAAGACGTTTTTATGGCTTTAAAACTTGATATGACCGAGTTGAATGGTCTTTTCTGAAAAGAGTGCTTGAGAGACTAGGTTTTGAGACTTCTTATATTGATTTCATTATGCTTAGTGTGTAAACTGTGTCATACTTTGTTCTCTTAAATGGAGTGCCTTTAGAACCAATCCGGCCGGAGATGGGGATCCGTCAGGGAGATCCCCTTTCACCTTACCTTTTTATGTTTGTCATGGAAGTCTTTAGTGCTCTTATTTGTAAGGCGAAGGAGAAGGAGGTGCTTAGAGGGGTTGCTGTTACCCCAAGGGCACCAAGGATCTCTCATTTGTTCTTTGCGGATGATACTCTTTTGTTCTGTCAAGCTACTACTAGTGCTTCTATAGAAATCAGTAATATCTTGCACATATTTAGCCTTTCGTCTGGTAAGGAGATTAATCTGGAGAAGTCTATTGTTGTCTTTAGTAGGAATGTGAGGAGTGAGAGGGTGGAGGAGGTGAGGGGTGTCCTTCCAATTAGAGTTGTTGAGAAACATTATAAGTATCTTGGGTTGCCTACGGAGATGGGTCGCTCTAAGAAAGAGGTCTTTAGGTGGCTTCGGGACCGTGTTTGAAAAAAAGTCAAGGGTTTCAATAGTAAGATGCTTTCTAAGGCTGGTAAGGAAGTTCATATTAAATCGGTTCTACAAGCCATTCCTACTTACGTCATGAGTTGCTTTAAGATTCCTGATTATCTTATTAGTGAGCTTAAATCTATTATTTCTAGATATTGGTGGGGTCATGGGAATTCTCGCAAGATCCATTGGGTGGCTTTGGGACACTTTGTGTGAATCTAAACGTGATGGGGGAATGGGGTTTAGAGATCTCCGCTCTTTTAATTTGGCTTTGCTTGGTAACAAATTTGGCGAGTTATTTATTATCATGACTCCCTCCTTAGTCGAGTTTTGAAAGCTAAATACTTTCCTAACTCAAACATTCTTGATGCCACTCCTAGAGGCAATGCCTCTTTCACTTGGAAAAGCATTTGTGGAGCTCTTGATTTGTAGTGGGATTCGATGGAGGGTTGGTGATGGTAATCATATTAGAGTTTGGGAGGATAATTGGATTAATCGTGATGGAGTCCTAAAACCTTTCACTCCTAATTTGCTTGGTCTTGGTGAGCTTTCTGTGAGCTCTCTTATTGATAGCAGATTTTTTGGCCGGTTGATGTAGCTGACATTGTAAAAATGACGTTGGCTCATGTCTTAGTTTGTGATACTCGTATTTGGCATCATAATAAGACTGGCCATTACACTGTTAGTAGCGCGTATCACGCTGCCAGGAAGCTGAAAGTGGTGACACAGCAGAACCGAGTTGGTGTTGCCAGTACTCAGGCACCCCACAACTTGTTGTGGCTTTGGAATATTGACATACCTAATAGAGTGAAAATCTTTTTTAGGCGTGTCCTCCTCTTTACATGTGTTTACTGATCTTAACGTAGAGGAATTGAATTAGATGTTACTTGTCCTGTTTGTGGAAATGGCGATGAGACTATTTTCCATATTCTCAAGGAATGCGCCTACACCCGTCTTTATTGGGTTGTGTCGGATTTGTCTCATACACCTGTGTTTAATTCTAGGACTTACCTATATTCTTGGCTTGAGCAGGTACGATCTAATGTATCTAAACAGGAGCTCGAATTATTCGTTACTTCCTGTTGGAGTATCTGGGGAAACCAATATAAGCTGGCTCTTGAGAAGAACGGATATGCAGCTAATGATGTTGTGTTGTTTGTGAAGAATTATCTAGCTAGCTACAAAACAGCCCGAAGAATGTACTGAAGTCCTCGTCCTCCTGACCAAGTTTCATTTCACTGTACCTGGGGTCCACCTTCGGTGAATGTGCTGAAGATCAACTATGATGCCTCTGTGAACAATCTGCGGGAGGGAGCAGGGGTTGACATCGTGGCTCGTGACAACAATGGTGCTACGGTGGCTTGGAAACGGATCGGGATACCACACATTTGCTGCCCTGAGACTGCAGAAGCAATAGCAGCCCGGAGTGCGGTGGAACTTGGGCATGAGTTGGGAGCTAGACATGTTATAATTGAAGGAGATTGCCTGAAGGTAGTTAACCAACTGCGTGACCACCTTGCTTCATTATCGGCTGCTGGCCACATCATCCAGGAAACAAAAGCCTTAGCGAGTTCCTTTAGTTCTGTCTCTTTTATGTTTGTTAAACGGTATTGCAATAAGTTAGCACATGCTTTGGCTAACTGTAATTTCTTTTGTGCTGGTACTTCTATTTTAGCAGATGACATTCATTGTGTAACCTGATCTCTTTTGGTTGATTAATATAATGATGTGGTTCTCAAAAAGAAAAAGAAAAAGAATAATAGTGCACGGAATGTTAAGGAAATGAAACTAATCTCCTACTGCACAACATTGTATAAGGTGATATCTAAAATTATTACTACGCAATTGGCTTTGGTGATTCCGGACATTGTGGATTCTAGTCAATCTGCCTTCATTCCTGACCGAGTAATACATGATAATATCATTATGGCCCCAAGATAGTAATACATGATTTGATTCGGGGTTATGGGAGGAAAGGGATCTCCCCAAGGTGTATAATACATATGGATATACATAAGGGCGTATGACACTGTGGACTGAGTTGCACTTGAGTGTATTTTATCTAAGTTGGGTTTTCCGCTACGTGTTTTTTGCATTGGGTGATGTTATGTGTGACTATGGTTTCCTACGTATATAGTCAAAATGTTATTCTTTCTCGGCTTATGAAGCCAAAAAGGTAATTACGACAAAGGGATCCATGTCTCCCTCGTTATTTGTTGTGATTATGGATTATTTGCATCGGGTACTTCAGGAATTGAACGATGAGCCTAATTTCAATTTTCTCGTTGTTGTGTTGTAATGATGATCTCTTGGTGTTTAGTATAGGGGATGTGGGTTCAGTAAAGTGGTTTATGCAGAAAATCAGAGACTTTTGCTGTGCTAAGGGGTTGATTGCTAACACTACTATGTGTGTATTTTGGTTGGGGTGGATATGAAGATACAGGGTGGGATGCTGGCTGAGACTGGTTTTAAGATAGGGAACATTGCCTTTTAAGTTAATAACTATCTTAGGCTAGTCGAAATTATAATCGACTCGAGTAACCCGCATCAATTTATTTTATTACTCCAACATTGTTCACCTCCAAGAGGAAATGGGAACATCAATGCTCCATTTACAACTCAAAAACTATTTGCTTCTATCATTGCCCTGTTTCAAGCAATGCAATTAGCATATGTTTACATTATTCAAATACAATTCACTTGCAATTTCTTGTTTTATTCTTATATTCATTCGGATCATTTATGAAGCCGGTACTTAGGAACGGCCACTAGATGGTTAGCTCTGCTACACACAAAGCCATAAAGCTCAGACATGTCTAACGTTCCAGGCAACATTCCATCTGGAAGTTTCCAATCAAAGCAATGCACCAACTGTGCAACCACTAGTCGCGCCATCACTAGCCCAAGTTGCAAACCAGGGCAGCCCCTTCGCCCTGCCCCAAACGGCAAGAGCTTGAAATGATGCTCATGAAAGTTTATTTTGCTATCAGTAAACCTCTCAGGTGAAAAACTTTCAGGTTCAGTCCACACTTCAGGATCTCTTCCAATGGCCCACACGTTGATAACCGTTCTTGTGTCTTTTTTAATGTTATATTCAGACTTCTGATCACCAGGAAGTTTAAGAATAGCATCTTCAACAGAGTGGTGCAGTAGTAAAGGTGCCACTGGATGTAGCCTTAGTGCTTCTCTCAGAACGCAATCCAAGTATCCAAGACGGCCTTCGAGAATGTCAGATTCATCCACCATTCGATCTAGTCCAACCACTGCTTCCAATTCCTCCTGGAGCTTTTTCATTGTTCTTGGATTCTTAATGAGTTCAGATATTGTCCATTCTACTGCTATTGCTATAGTGTCTGAACCACCAATTAATAAATCCTGCAAGTACAAAATAGACATAATATATTTTGAACCCGTATAACAGTTAAACAGTCTAATGAAAATTTATGGACCGAGATTCGGTACTATTGAACACATTACTCTGGTGCGAGGAGAACGAGTTCTGTCCTAAAACCAACTTAAAACACCAGCAAAAACAAGACAATTTAGAGAAAGTAACATGTTAAAGTCCTATAATCCGCCGATATGTTTTGAAATATCGTAACATTAACCAAAATTTTATAAGTTTCACTTACTAACAGCACAGCTTTGATGTTGTCGCGATCAAACTCGAATCCAGCATCACCAGACTCCATTATATCGACCATCATGTCAACAAAGTCCTTCGACACACGTGCCCTATTCATCTGATGATCATCGATAATTTTGTCAAAGAAGACATCAAACCTTTTGCTCAAATTCTCATACTTCGGTTTGAGACCCTGTAGATCAAGCGCCCCAAAGAACGGAAAAAAGTCCGCGAGATTAAATTGCCCGTCAAGTTGATCCAACTCCATAATCAGAGTCTGCAACCGGTCCGTCTCATTCTCTTCAGCAGATACAGACCCCTTCTTTCCAAAGACCATAAGCGAAATTATATCCCCAAACAGCCCAAATATTCTGTCACTCAAATCCACAGCCTGACCATCTGGAATCTGCTTCAGTGAACTTACAGCAAGCTCAACCTCGGAACACCTCACTGACTTGAACTGATTGACCTTACGTTGACTCAGGAGCTCGATCGCCATAAGCTTACGCATGTTGCGCCAGAATGGACTATACTTGCCAAATGTGACACCTTTCTTGGACAAGTCCATGTATTGTGTAGCACCCGAAGGAGGCCGGCTCGCAAAACTGAGGTCGTTTGTCTTTAGAACGAGTTCGGCAGCAGCAGGAGATGAGACCACAAGAGTCGGGACAGCGCCCAACCGGAGGTGCATGAGCGGGCCATGCTTTCGGGCAAGGCGGTGCAAGTCTCTGTGCTGAGTAGTGCTGTTACTGATGAGGTGAAAATGGCCTATCAATGGAAGGGCTAATGGACCTGGTGGTAGCTTGGATTTCTTACGGTTTAATGATTGTTGGAGGAGATATACAAACAGAATTGTTACAATTGCTGCTAATATCACACCCATTGTTGATTCTTGTGACTTGTGTATACTGCTAGAATGTTTCTGCTCAATGTCTATGGGTGTCCCCAATTTAAATTATTGACAACTAAATTTAACACGTGAATAATTCACAAGAAATTATCTTTATTGTGTGGTGCCAATATGTTCTTCAAATTCTAGGCCAATCAATGTTCCGACATAGTTCTCCTCATGAATCATGATATAGATTCTAGTTGTTACTGTCTCACCTATTTTTATTAACCATGTAAAATGTCCCAATCTTATTTCGAAATATCGACACATGCATGATCAATATATTTAAGTCGTGTTAATCCACGGATGTATCCTTCACAAAGACTTAAATATATTGAGAATTATTTAAAATGTAGTTATTAATTGTATATCAAAAATGTTAAATGCAGGACACATTTTTAATAAATTGCAAATCAACTTAAAATTACATTAATTTATGAAATAATCTATTACTTTAAAATAATATAATTTTATTCAAAAATACTTATATTTATGCATTTCAATTCTCTAACATACGTATTTTTCTTCGAATCTTTAAATAAACATAATCGAAGAACACAAACGTGGTTATGATTTTCAAACAATCTTAATTAAATTTTAAGAGTAATGTTATAAACCGAGATATACTTAATTAAATCATACACACCAAATTAACATTTTTAGTTACTTAAATCTTTTTTTTTTGGTTAAAAAAAAGCATAAAACGGACTGTTTGGCAACCTAGCCTTGAGGGCTGCCAAGCGTCATTTTGGGATGTTTAATTTTTTTTTAATTTTGATGAAGTATTGATATATTTAAATATTCTACTATAAAATAATTATAGCAACATATGTATCAAATTAAAAAAATATATACTTCTTTAGATTTGCAAATAATATCATAATCTAATCAATACTTGTATTATATAGTTTTTATATTCTCCTATCATATTGTAATGTTGTTACGTTATTAGTTTTAAATATTTGAGTATTATGGGGTTAAAGGGAACATATGATAAATATGGGGACTAAATTTCATATTTATAATATTTAAAATATCTTTTATAATGTATTAAAAAATATCCTGCGTTTAGTAAAAAGTATCATGCATTTAACAATTTCCCACATAAGGTGGAAGATAAAACTATCAAAACTGTAAATGGAAAACTTTTTGGAGGATGACTAAAATGGCAAGATTGGAAGTTTGTACGACATGGGACGGATGACACATTAAACTGAGGTCTGAGCCCCTACTACCTTCTTTTGTTTTGGAACCAAAAAACTTTTAAACCAATATCCTAAATATTTAAGTACAAAATCGATATGAAGATTCAGGTGAACCATATAAAGCTAGTTAGCATAAGCGTAACAATATGCGTACGCAATTTCCTATCTTGCCAACACCTATTTATGACATCACCAATAATCTTCTCTTCTAGTCTAGTATCAATCAATTTGTGGTTGAAGATCACCTTGTTTCATTTCATCCAGATAGCATAGAAAGTCTTTGTGAAGACACACCGGAGAGTATCTTCTTTCGCCATCCCTTGCCACGGAATTGCAAGCACACCCTTGTCATTTCGGTGTCCCATCCCTACAGAAGTCGATGGATCCCTGCCCATTAGAGCACCCTCCTCCATACCAGTTTTAAAAAGGGGCACTCAAAGAACATGCATTGCATCGATTTATCTGTCGGACATAAAGCGCAAGTTGGATGGCGTTGTTCCATCTGTCAATTTGATCTTGCAGTCCCGAGCTTCCGAATCTTGTATCAAGTGTCGACTCTTGAAAATGACCATCTTAATCCAGGACGAGTCAGTAGGTACGCGTGTCGTCATAACCTCCTGCCCCTGCTAAATTTTCTTATTATAATTGGATCCATAATAAATAAACAATAACGAATAAGTTTATTTTGCAAAGTGAATCTATTATTTTTCTTTTTTTAGCTTTTAAAGATTATGGTTAAAATATTTTCTATAAAATATAATTATCAGATATTTAGCATATTTACATTTTAATCTAACATACATATGAATTTTACAAAGTAACATGTGTCGTGTAAATAATCCACCACATATTGTATGGTTATATATTGGAGTTTAATGTACATCCAGGAAGCCCCATGCTTTGGAATAAGCTTGAACAATTAACAATTTATAACATGCTTATAATAATTAAATATTTTTATAATAAATAATAGATTTTTATGAATAATCATATTTATTACAATTAATCATTTAATAATTAATCAAAAATATTATTGTACATACTATATATGGCGTATACATGTTAGTAGTGGATACAAAAACATTAATCATTTAGCAAATTAAAATGAAAGTATTAAGATATATAGGATTGGCAACGCATTGCTTGGTTGAACATTTACTTTAACAAATAATTTGATCAACTAATATAACTTTAGATGCAATCAAGGCTACTACTGTAAGTTTAGTTATATGTAATTGATCTTAGTAGTTACTCTATCAGTTAGCATACTTATCCCTCGGTACATGTGTGTAAACAGGAAGTGCAACATATTTTACAAAAAGTGCCTTAAATTCTCCAAGATCTTCCCTTGTCTATTTTTTATATGTATTGCTTTCGTTTCCTAATGTATAAGAAACATGAATAAGCCAAATAGTTCAAATGATCCTCTAACCCTAGTCAACATTAGTATCCAAAACACGAAAAATGAGCTCTTGCTAACCTCCACAATGTTTACTGAACATGGAGCTGTAACTAAAGCCCTGATTCAGAAACTCAATGACAAACGAGTCCGATTGGCATTGCAAAGTTGTCACGAACTCATTGAAGTAGCTCGGTTTTATGTCAACAGGGTAATACCTACGAACGAGAGCCTTTCCAATGTTGAAATGCGCCAAGATTTCAGAACATGGCTATCCGGTGTGGGATCCGTTTTGGAATTTTGTAAAGAAGAATTCAGTTACACTTCCGATGAGGCTAAAAGAGTTGTCACTCAACATTTGGACAACTCCACAAAGTTTGCCAATACGAGTCTTGCCATCATATCTACAATTGATGAACAGATGCAACATTTCTCTGACCAACAAGCAATTAACTGGCCACCTAGTTGGTTATCGAATGAAGATAAGGCTCTTCTTGACGATACTCAAAATGTTGCACCAAATCTGATTGTCGTGAAAGATGGCTGTGGAAATTACAGGACTATAAGTGATGCACTTAAAGCTGTGCCTTCAAACAGTAACAAGAGGTTCACTATCTATGTGAAGAGGGGAGTTTACTTTGAAAATCCACTAGTTCCGTACGACAAACAAAATGTTTATATGTATGGTGATGGGCCGCACATGACAGTCATTTCAAGCAACCGGAGCAACAGAACAGGATATCCTACTGCTCAGAGCTCTACATTTAGTAATTTGTCTTCCTCTACAACATGTTTTTTGATTGAAGAAAATGACACTTTTAATGACTAATTGTTCAATGTGTTGTGTGCAGTTGTTGATGGAAATGGATTCATCGCCATGAACATCGGATTTCAAAACACTGCAGGCTCTGTAGGTGGTCCAGCTGTGGCTGTACGATCTACTGCTGACAAGTCTGTGTTCTACAAATGCAATATGGATGGATATCAAGACACACTCTTTGCTGCTATAAACCGACAATTTTACAGAGAATGTAATATATATGGAACTATAGATTTCGTATTTGGAGATGCATCTGTTGTCATCCAAAATAGTGACATATACGCTAGAACGCCTTTACCAGGGCAAGCAAATGTGATAACCGCTAGCTTTAGGGCTGCACCTAAGAGCCTTTCAGGCATCTCTGTACAAAATTGCCACATTCAAGCTTCAGAGAAACTTGGAGGTGTGAAAACATACTTAGGTCGCCCTTTAAGGAACTATGGAAGCATTGTTTTTATGGAAAGTACGTTAGACAGTTTGATAGATCCGCAAGGGTGCTATCTAGAAAAGCTCCTACATCCAATATATATTTAGGCGAGTATAAGAATAAAGGTCCCGGTGCAGTTACCAAACAGCGAATCCAGTGGAAAGGAGTCCGAAGACACATTTCAACACGATCAGCAACCAGATTTACTGTGAGATTGTTGATTGGAGGAAGCCAATGGCTTACAGCAACCGGAGTCCCATACCAGCTAGACTTGTGAACTAGTTTTGATGAATTTTTGTAATATTTGATCAATCAGTTCAGTAGTGTTTTATTCAAGTTCTAGTTTTACATGTTCACATGTACTTTAGATCTTAAAATACATTTTCATCAAACAAGAAACCTAACAAACATACAATTACATTTATATATACAAATACAAAAGTCTATATTTTACAAAAGCATTTAGTACGCGCATACAGATGATTAACATGTTTTAAAAGATATGTATATCATATTATTACAGAATAGGAAGCAGGATATACAAATCACAGATTCATTCGTTAATGGCAGTGTCTAAATTCATCAGTACAATCAGGTAGAAATAAGAGGGCCACCATCAAGATTTTGAACTATATGTTAACAGAGATCAAGAGCAGCAACGTTTACTAACCTAGGAACATAATGAAAGACCTTGAAGTAAAGCTAGGTAGCATGCGCCTATTATCTTCCAGTACATGGCCAATTGCTGAGTAGTTTGGAGTCAAATTCTGCAGTGCCTCGTGCTAGAAGGACTGCTTGTCTTGCTGTCATTGCTTCTGCGGTTCTGCCACAGTTGGATCACATACATTGGGAAATTTGCATTGTCGCCAGGCTAGAGTTTCTCCAGTATGAGATCTGGCAATGACTACTACACCAGTAAACTGTAAATTTGATCGAACTTTTTTTTATTTTTTTGAAACAGCAAAGCTGACTTTAACCCCGGATCTATAGGTTGGAGGCGAAGTGTTTTGTGAAATTCTATACTGAGAAGTTGAAAGAAACGATGAAAGGGAATAAAACTAACTGCATTGATGAATTGGTTTTGAGGAGAGCTCAATCAAAATGTGTGTATTAAGGAAGAAAAAGAAGATTGTGAAGAAAGTAACCGGCTCTCTAAGCTAGAACCGTTATTTTACTTATGATAAATTGTATACCGGAAAAATACGCTTTTGAGTCTCTTTGCCTTGTATTTGTATTCAGCGCCTTTTCTGCTGTAAGAATTCTGCTGCTTTGCATATGATATAACACCCCCCTCAAGTGGAGCGTGGATATTAATCAGGCTCAACTTGGATGAATGTGCAGAAAATAGGGGGCCACCCAGAGGCTTTGTGAAAATGTCAGCCAACATATCTTCTGTGGAGATATGAAACAGACGAATTTGTTTGGCCTGAATCCGTTCTCTAATGTAATGGAAATCTAGTTCAATATATTTCGTGTGTTCATGTTGAACTGGATTGTTTGTCAAGCAAAAAGCGTTGCGACTGTCAGTATACATCTGAACTGGATCAGAATGTTGGATGTTAAGATCTTGTAGGGGGAGAAAGTCACTTTTGATCCACTAGTTTGGGGTAATTGTAACGCGCAATCACCACTTTGCACTCGTTGTGATTTTTAATCCACAACTTTCTGGACATGGCAATTTTGAGTACAGTTCCGTCAAATTATGGACTAAATCGACTTATGTGGCATATGAAATGCTGATTGGGCTTCCAAACCACACTTACTTGGCTTCCACCTCACTTCAATTTACACATCAGATTGCCACAAAAAAGGAAGGAACATAAATAGAAAGAAAAAAGAAACGGGAGAGAATAGTGGGAAAAGCCCTAATTGACATTGAGAAGGAAGTGGACGACGAATTCACGGAGAAAGAAAGCCGTTGCCTTTCAAAATCGTAGTGCCGTCTTTGATTCGACGTCGGCCCGACTACTTGTTGGGATTGCCACCACTTCTGAACGGTTAGTTCACTGAGCTATTTGTGTTTGTTTAGTAGTGTTTGTGTATTGATATTGAGGAATGAAAACTGATGTTGAATGAGTATATATAGTGGGTTGGGTGGATATTGAATGGTCCTTGTGAAAGAGGCGTGAATGTGGGTAAGGTATTAAAGTAGGCAAAAAATGGTGGTTGTTGTGCATTGATTCCCTTTGTCTCTGAATTTGTCCTTTAGCTGAGTTATGAATTGTTTACTGTAAGTAGGTTTACTTTGTTTGAGTTTAGTCTAAAGTTATACCTTTGTTTGTTGTGTTGATAGTGCGTGCAAAGAAGTGCTTTACTATTGCTTTACACTATGGAGGAGTATTTAACAATCAAGAAACAGGGGAACCTTCTT